>APFE030035987.1:44956-161111 GCA_000404065.3 Pinus taeda
GAACTCCCGTCCGGATATATGTTTTGCAGTTAGCATGTTGAGCTCATATATGGTTGAGCCTCACTGGATTGGTGCCAAGAATCTTTTGAGATATCTTCGAGGCACAATCTCTCATGGATTGAGATACATTGCCGAAAATGTGAAGTTGCATGATTATTCTAATGTTGAATAGGCAGGGAATGTGGAGGATCACAAGAGCACTTCTAGGTGTTGGTTCTCTTTGGGTTCTGCTTCGATATCCTGGATAAGCAGGAAGCAGAAGTCGATTGCTTTGAGCACCGCTGAGGCCGAATACATAGCTGCGAGTATGGCCTCGTGTGAAGTTGTCTAGTTGTGGAAGCTCTTCAATGAGTTGCTTGGACACGTATTGGATATCATCGTGATCTTCTATGACAACCAAAGGGGGATTCGATTGTTGAGGAATCCCGTGTTCTATGATCGCTCCAAGCATATAGACATCAGGTACCACTTTATCTGGGATATGGTACATTGAAGAGCAAGAAGGCTCCATCGCATTGAGACTGATGTGCAAGTCACCGATATTCTCGAAGCCCCTGGAAAGGTCAAATTCTTGACTTTCCGAGAACAACTGGGAGTTGTGGAGAGCCTCTCTCCTAAGGGTCCTGTATGATATGGACATTATGCTATGGGAGCTCCGGGGGCTTTGGGGTACATCGTGGCACAATGAGCAACCATAGGGTGAGTGTCTCAACCTTCCCCTAGAGGTATGCTATGTAGGCAGGATGAGTGGTTCATCCTTCTCCTGCTGAGACACAGTCATAGGGTGAGTGGTTCAACCTTCCCCTAGTGATTTTTTGTGTACAGGGTGAGTGGTCCATCCTTCTCCTACCAAGACATTATACCCATGCAGTCTGGGACTCATGGGAAGTAGCTCTCATCTGGCCAATGAGTAGGGAAATGAGGATAGGGACCATAGTAGTACCAATGGACGCATCCTGTTACTACCGTACTCCCTATGCTAGGATGATATTGATCTGGGATCAATTGGAACTGACTTCAGGTCAGTAAGAGTGATATAACTCACTCTCTTTTGGAACTGATTTCAGGTCAGTAAGAGTGGTATGAGACACTCTATTTGGAACTAATTTCATATCAGTAAGAGTGGTATGATACACTCTTAATTTGGAACTGATTTCGGATCAGTAAGAGTGGTATGAGACACTCTGTTATATGGGACTGACTTTGGGTCAATAGAGGATGGTATGATACATTCTCGATCATTTCTTCTTCTTCATAATTCAGCAGAGCAGAGTAGTGCAAGGCACTGAGGGCAGAGATAGTACAGTCTGGTAGACGGATTAGCAGATGGAGTTCTCCCTAGTTGAGAAGGAGTGTTAAAATTGGCAACTAGGGCCAAACTCCATGTGGATCTACTTATTCACGGTAGCTGATATTTTTCTTGGATTCCTCTCGTCGAGAGGTGTAGGATTGATCTAAAGATCATCCGATTCCGACATGTATTCATGGAGATACGAATTTATTTGTGTTATGGGACAATTCGTCAAGGTCGGTCGGCAACCAAATTGTCCCCACTTGTGCTCAACGTTTTAGTATAAAAAGAGGTGGTTTGCTAGTCATTTGGACACACTCTTCTTGTGATCTCTTCCTCTCCACTTGTCTTTGGGTTTTGGTGGGAGGAGAGATCCTAAGAGATACGTTGCCCTACGAAGAGTTGCCCTAGATGCTGCCATGGGTAAGAAGGATCTACACAGCTCCTAGAAGATGATGCCCTAGATCTACACATGCCCTAGATCTAGGACGCAAAACGCAAACAAGGTGAAGCCCTAAACGCAGTCAAGGTGAAGCCCTAAACGCAGACCTAAATGCAGTCATGGTGGAGACCTTAATGCTGCACACGCTGCCTTATCTAGGCCCTTAAAGAGATCCCTAATACGCTAGTCTTATGTGTCATGTTGGTGCCCTAGACGCAGTCCATGGAGGGAACTTATTCACAGGTAAGAAGGGTTGTTTAGGAGGGCTTTTTAGGAGGGCTCTTGGAGGTTGTTTAGGAGGGTTGTTAGAAGCAGTTAAGGAAGATTGTTAAAGGACTTGGTTGTTGTCCTAGAGAAGCTCTCTGCTACCTGAATATGAAAGAAGCCTAAACAACCATAGCCTAGCTGCTTTGCTAGGCTGCAAGCCATAGCAAGCAACTAAGGCTGATAAGTCTAAATAGTTTGCAGCATATTGGATGTTATATGTGCAGCATAATGATATATATTACAGCAAGCATGGATGAGGGTATGTTGGATGCAACATGGTGTTAGAGAAAGCATGTTTAGTTGCAACAATGATTAGTGCAGCATGATGAATGGTGCAGCATAGTGCACAATGATAGTGGTGCAGCATATAGGTGACAATAAGGATGGGTGCAACGTAGTGTAGTATGGTGCAGCACAATGGTACAGCATGGTGATGATGGGCATGTAGATATAGCAGCAGCACGATGCATTGCAGCAACTTGTTGATGATGAGTAGAACATGATGATGTGGTATTACTCAGTAATGGGAAGCGGCATAGTTATGAAGTGCATCTCGGTGATTGGGTGCAGCACAGTGACAGGTGCAGCATGATGATGAGGTGCAGCAAAATGATGGGTGTTGCATGGTGATGGAGTCATCTTGGAGGATCAGTTGAAGCAGTATGCCTTCACCTGAGTTCAAATCAGCTGCCTCATGTGCCATCTTCTTAGAGAAGATCTCTACTCTTATTTAGATAAGTCAAAATGTTGATTTCTGATGTATATGTACTATCTCTCTCTTTGTTGAACTATTGAAGAACATATAAGAAGAATTGATCAAGGGTTTCCCCACATTGGGGTTTGTCCCTGGTTGGCGCCACATCTTGTGTCCTCTTGTCTTGGCTTGCCTTCTGTGATTTATGTTTATGTTCTATCTGCATTTTACTATCATGCTAAATGTGATTGCTAATCTGGAATTGGTATTGAGCTAATATGGAAAATTGAAGTAAATTGGCTATTAGCATAGAACATACCTAAAATTAACAAGAAACTATAGAAGGTTTGAATCCCCATGTACAAGAAATGAAATGTCCCACAAATATCATAATAAATAGAGGAATAGTAGATGAAGTGCTTTTTAATTCCAATCTCTCAGAGACATCACAACTAGCAGATCCTGTCTAATCAATCAATTTGGTGGTCAATGTCAACCTACAACCTATGAGAGCCAACTCTAACTATATCAAGGGGATCCAAAGGGCATGCATCTAATGACAATGCATGTAATGTAGAGGCAATAAATTAAAACCTAATGATCAACTACAACGAGTGTATACATCTTGGGCATATCATAATGGTCCAAACAAAGAGTAATTACCACCATAACTAAATCAAGCATGCTAGAAAACTCAATCACACACAATAGCAACAAAGTTTACCCTAGAAACCCAATGTGAAAACCAACAATTGATGGGTTTTGTTTATGCTCAGGAAATATTACAATTTTGAGCTATACGCTCCCAATCAAATATTTTATGTATTCTTACTCATTGGTGGTATTTTTGCAGATTTTTCAGCCCAAAGACAATCTTGATTCTTTATCTATCGTGGACAAGCTCAAAATCATGTTTTCCCTCTAATCTATGAACATATTTCTTCACTCCAAGTCCTCAGTGATTATGATATTGCCCCTTCTTTGCAAGTCTCATTTTTTTCAATGTTTTTTCATAAAGCAAGTATCCTCTATTATAACAATACCTCATAATACCAACCAACAAGTAATTTGTTTCATCTTCTTCTGGCCAAAATGAGACCTTTGTTCTTTGGTCTTCAAGTTGATTGCCAAGAGACCATTGACATCAAACTTTGACAAGATTCATCTTTTTTACAAAGTTTGGGGGGCAACTTAGAATCCATTTTGGATCACACCTCCACATTCAGAGGCTTTTGGTCCCCAAAAGGTTCAACTCGAACATACAACATGTTACTCTTTTCTCCAACACACTCCTTATTTCAAGCAAAACTTGTGCAAATTCCATGCAAGATTGAAGAAATATCTTCCATAGCAGATTTCCTGGAATAGTCTCTACTCCTTAGACTACAAGGGTGGAAATCTCTTCTTTCCCATTTAACCTCTACTTTCCAAACTTTTTAGATGTGCAATTCCCAAGAAAATTTTTGCATGAAGCCTCAAACATTTGGCATCCCAAAGTTCAGTTAATTTGCAATGCTAGCAAAAAAATTCATGTGACTACATCGGTTGCTTCGTGTTCCTTATGTTATACTAGCTTGAAGTGTTAGTCCTTAGATCCTCCTCCTTTCAAGGACAGTTTGGTCTTTTTTATCGGAATTGGATTAATAAATTACTTGTCATCCATCCTGATGTTTTTAAAGTGGAAAATTTGAAGGAATCAACTTACACAATCATTTTTACTGGCAGTCTCAATTTGGAAATTTAGGGTGAAAAATTTTATGTGCCATTTTGAGGCCTTAAATGACCACCTTTATTGTCCTAACCTTACTATGGACCTAAATTCCATTATCTATACACTGATAACTTTCCAGTGACACAAGAATTTCTGTAATTGGAGCTCATATGAGAAAGTTATGCCCCCCAAAAGTTGACCTATTGAAATTGACCACCATAATTTGAGAGGATGGCATGTCAACCCCCATTACTTATGGAAAAGTGGCTAGCCATGTGGGTATTATAAAGAAGACTATAGAAGGTCAAGTTGTAACTCATATTAAGAGTTGAATGGGTCAAAATTAACCTTTAGTTGGTTATCAGATTGTGTTATAACTAAGCCACTAGGTCCATTCTATGGGAGTGCATTTTGTTCCATATATGAGAAAAGTAGCTGAGACTGGATAGAGAGAGAGCAAACAAAGAGAGTTTGTCTACAATAGCAGCCCACAAGCCACAGGTCTCGCCCCTTTATACTTGCATCCATTTCCATTCAAAGAAAGAGTAGAGCAACCTCACCTTCCAGCTAGGTTTTCTCCCGAAAGGGTTTCCCAAGTCATATCTTGTGTTTATTGTGGTTTGTGAGCTATATTTCGTCAATCGCTGTTTTCTACATATTTTTTCTATTACATGCATACGCATAACACAGTAATTAACAAATCCAAAAACCTAAGGAGAAATTAACCTTCAGTGTAGATTTCAGATTTTAAGTATAATTTTTTCAGATTTGTTGTGATGAACTGTCCAGTGGAATATCCACAGAAATATACAGATCACTTTCGCTTAAGGCCTACTTCTTCCAGCAAGCGGTCACTTGATGAACTCTAATACCACAAAAAGAACATGCATCAGAGTGCCAACAAATCAATCTTGTGGCCTTTCTTCTTACAGCATAAACAAAGGAGGAATGCTTTGTCATACCTCCTGTTTGCGTATGTTCTTGCCAGTTTATTTGCTTGGTCCTCCAAGTGTTGGTGTAGGTTTGGATGGAAAAAACATCCCTTGGCTGTCCTCATTAAACCTGCTACAAGCATGTTGGAGTAATGATCTGCTATACATTCTTTCTCTGTTGTCTTTTATTCAACTAAATGGCCTTTTCTTCAATCCCTCTTGCCTTGATAAAGGTAATCTTGGTGGTATTGACTTGAGCCAAACTTTTAAGAGATAAGTTGCATTCACTCACTTTCTCATTGCCACCAAATCCAAGCATTAATGGTGTTCAGTTACAATGGGGTTTACAATTCTTTGACCTATCTTGCTTAGCTCTTGGCCATCATAACCAATATCATCTCATTAACTTGGAACCTATGCCTTCGATATGTTTTTGAAAATACCAAATGGGCTCTTCCAAAATTGCTTGAGAAAGGTCCTTGGAACGTGAACATACCTTGCTTGTCGCAGTCTTGACGTTGGCTTCTATAGTTGCAATGGAAGGTCACAGATTGAACCTCTCTGATACCAATATGATCTGTAAATGGTAGGCCTATGGCCTATCTATCTCACCAACATAAATCTCCAATGCAAAATTAGGTTGTATGTCTCCAAAATTCCCTGTCAAGCTGAGATTGATCTTCTTCAATGTGAATTCATTAACATGAATTAGTTTCTCTGCTCAGCTCCAATTCCAATGCTTGGTTTATTTGTTTGCAGTGCCCAGACAAATGCCCAATAAGGAGCAAGTCCACTCTGTTTACAGTGCCAACCAAATAACCAAATCCATTATGCAAAAGTTCAAGACTAGCACTCTGATCTAAATAATAATCATATTCCTTTCTCGAAGTCATCATTTCCCAATATGTATATGTATTTGCTTCCAAGGTGGGTGTACAGTGTACTCAATTAACAAAGCGTACAGGTTTGGAAACGTCATTCCTTGCATATTACCATACAAGTTTGGTCAATTCAATGTGATCATTGTAGGAGACACAGCAACATTGAACAAAGCAGTAGTAACAGAGAGAGGTGTGGTGTGGCTCAAACATACCACAGCAATTTGCTATCAATTAACAACAATTCCATAAAAGACAAGCATTTGTTTGGACCAGTGACCAATCCAAGCTACTAATTAACCAAGGAAACACAATTAGTGATCCCATAAATTCATAAATGAGCCGTAGCTACCAAACAACGATTCCAACAATAAGATTAAGTGTGAAGTGAAGCTGTGACTGGTTTGCATGAACCGAAAAAAAGGCAAAATTAAGTGAATGGATAACAATAAATCGATGTAGGGAGTTAGTAGGACACACAAGCAATAAATTAAACCCAATGATCAAATACAGCAATGTGTGTATGTACTATGCATCGTGGGCACATCACAGTGTTCAAGCCAGCAGGGAGTGATCACTGTCTTCAGGTCCTTCAAGTAGCGAAGTTGACTTGCTTCCAAAAGTTGAAGCTATGTTGATGTTTGCTCCAGAGTATGCGCCAGTTGAGGCTCCTAGGGGTAAACTTAGTTCATTTATTTTCAGAAATCCATATATTCCTGCATCTAGAAAAAATCTAACTGTGGAATCGAGTATTAATGCATGTGTACAGTGCTACACCACCACCTCCTCCTTACCTTGAAATCTCTAATAAAAATTCTGAATATTCTTGTGAAGGAAATGACAATTGTAAAGGGAAGGATGATTACAAGCATGTTCAGTCAGGAAAGCAGTTGTATGAGAAGCCATTAAAATTATTAAAATTTGACTTTATTAAAATTATTTGACCTTGATTTTTTGGGAAACGAAGGAAACGTTTCCTTTTTTGGGAGGAAACGACCCCTTTTGGAGTTTCCGTGCGTATCCCGTTTTTGGGAGTGTCAGGAAACGACCCCAGACGACCCCACATCCCCAGAGCACAAAGGAGCGAGGAATCACGATTCCCAGGTGAGGGGACGCGTGCCTGTGGAACACTGCCAAAAACGGATGCAAAAAACCACCCAAAAAAAATTTGGGGTCCGCTGCCCCTAAACCCCCACTGCAAATAGTGCATTGTATAGCATGTGGAGGTAGTCATGCAAAAAACATAACACATACCCAACAATTTTAAGGTCATGACTCACAGCCAAGCTAGACACCAAATTGGTGTATGAGACCCCCTTGTTTGTGGGACAAAGGACCCACCTCCACACAGCAATTTGACTGCTAAAGTCTATGTAGATGTACATACTCTATTCCCCTCTGGATTTGAACCTGTGACCTCTTACGAGGAAGCACATGCTCTTAACCATTAGGCATGTTAAAATTTTAATATTCTATGTATTTTTTAGTAAATCAATTCCCCAGCCAGTTCTGATTCCAGGTTTTGAAAATTGCCTTATAATTGATTTGTTCACAAGGGGTGTCAGATTGCATAAATTGGTATCATAACACTCATTATCTATATGAGTGTTGTGTTTTGAGCACTTTGTATTTGCAAGGCTTCAAGTTGTTGGATTTATTAAGTATCTTGATGACCCCTGCATCAAATGGTATTAGAGCAGGTGGGCACTGTCTAGCTGATTTTTGTGAAGAAGATAAGACTTGGATTTGTGCATGCAATAGAGCCCGTGAGGAGCACTGGTTGAAGATACATAAAGGGTTGTACAAGATATCAGGAAGGATTGCTACCTTGGCCATTGCCCAGCGAATAGAAAAAGCAACAGATCAATGCAGTGAAAGGAGTGGAAGTCAGGAGAACAGTGAGGGAGAGGACAATGATTTCAATGAGGAAGAAGAGATTTTGACACAAACACCTCTAAACCTTGAGGACAAACTGATAAAGGCCATTAGCAGAATGGATACAAGGAGCCTGAACCCTGAAGGGCTAATTGATTGGATCAGTGAGATGGACAAATTCTTTGATTTTGAAGGCATCTTGGACCCAAGGAAAGTAAAGTTTGCATGTGCAAAGTTGTGGGGACATGCTTCCATATCATGGGACAACTTGCCGCTAAATAGACAATACAAAGGAAATGATCAGATCAAGCATTATGATATCACAGCGAATAGAAAGAACAACAGATCAATGCAGTGAAAGGAGTGGAAGTCAGGAGAACAGTGAGGGAGACGACAATGATTTCAATGAGGATGAAGAGGTTTTGACACAAACACCTCAAAGCCTTGTGGACAAACTGATAAAGGCCATTAGCAGAATGAAAAATAGATCAAGAATGGATACAAGGAGCCTGAACCCTGAAGGGCTAATTGATTAGATCAGTGAGATGGACAAATTCTTTGATTTTGAAGGCATCTTGGACCCAAGGAAAGTAAAGTTTGCACGTGCAAAGTTGTGGGGACATGCTTCCATTTTATGGGACAACTTGCCGCTAAATAGACAATACAAAGGAAACGATCAGATCAAGCATTATGATATCATGATATGCACATTAAAGGCAAAAGTCTTACCTGCAGATTTCTCTCTGAACCTGTTGAGAAAATTGCAGAACTTATGGTAGAAAGAAATATCCGTGAAAAACTGCACTGAGAAGTTTTACACACTGTCCATCAAATCAGGTCAAAGTGAAGACATTAAAGACGTTTTGGACAGGAATGTGAATAGACTCAGGGATACCATTCAAGATGAACTTACCAGGGCAAACTTTCATTCTGTAAGTGAAGCTTATCAATTGGTTTTAAAAGTTGAAGAGAAATTGTCTAGAAGGCAGCGAGATTCCAGAGAGAAGGGAACTAGAAGATAACCACTAATAGACCACAGAGTAATGACAGAGAATGTAGATGCAGATTCTCATGATACAGAGAAGAATCTTAAAAGAAAAGGTAGAGAAAATGATAGGAGCGGAGGCACATTCACTGGCACCGAAAAAGAAGGGAGAAAGAAGGATGCTATGGCATATGTCACACAAGAAGAAGAAAACTAGGCAAACAAAACAAAGAACAAGTTCAGGCAGCACATGGACAGAATCTTCTGTTCAGAGGAGTACTTTTGCAGCCCAACAAGTAGCCTAAAGAGAAAGAACCAAGCAGAATAAATCCATATTCAAGACCAAATGTAAAATTGGAACTGCTGCAATCTCATTATTAAAGGAGGCAGTGCTGTAAAATTAGTTTCTAAGGAGGTTATTCAAAATATGAATTTCAAGTCTATACCACACCCTAAGCCATACTGAGTAGCATGTTTGTAAGAGGGACATCAAGTGACAGTGACTGAGCATTGTTTGATAAAGGAACCACTTAGAAGGGCACTAAGGCATGTGGATCATACTCCATGTGGAACCAAATAATTAGTGAAGAAATTAAACCAGTTGACACCATCAACTTTGATTAGCAAATTTCAAAAAAACTCAGGGTCTATACAAGGAGAAATTGTATTCATTGGAAAACAATTTTTGGTAGCTCAGGAGGTTGGAGGCTCAGGAACGGACAGAACAAGTTCAATTGCTTGGAAAGTTTAAGGAAAAATTGGCCACAGATCCTTCTTAAAGCTCGGGTGCAACTTTGTGATTGCTCAGAGGAGCTCATGGCAGGTCTGCAGACTTGAATGAATTTCATCAAAGTCTTGTGGAGGTACAATGAGTCCCTAAGCCTGCACGTAGAGGTAACAGAGTTGAATTCTGCAAATGGATATTGTTAGATCCCTGTTGAGGTATTTTGCGGTAAAGGCAACAGGCCTATACACCTGGTAATGTAAGGACATTAACTTTTTTGTATGAGCATGAAGAAACAGAGTTACCAGGCCAACAAGATAAGATTGTATTGAGTTGAAGTTGTTGAATGAAGACACAGCTATGGAGCCTGTACACCAAGACTGATATAACTTTATAAGTATGGTTGACTGAAAACTGTTAGCAGTGATCCTGTTTTTGATTGTGGTACTTACTGTTTATTTCTGCTAGAAGAGTCCAGTACTTTAAGTATTGTTCTGTCATGACATAAGAGGCTAGGATATTATTGACAGTTATTAAAAGTCTTTGAATTGTGCTTGTGCAATGGATGCTGCATTCATGTCATTTCTTTCCTTACTTTGCTAGACATTCTGAGAGGCATTCTGTAGCTCCCATGTTTCCAGTTGGCATCAGATTGCATCAAGTTGTATCTGAGCACTGTCACTGTGTGTTGTGTTGTGCACTCTGTATTTGCAAGCCTTCAAGTTGCTGGATTTATTTAGTACCTTGGTGGCACCTCCATCACAAATACCAAAGAGGTAGCCTCTTTGGTTCCTCTTGTTCAATGCCCTATAAGGCAGGTTATAATGGGCTCAAGTTCACAATGCTTTCCTTTGGGGATTTGAGAAAAGGAACAGGGTTTCGATATAGTTAAGTTACAAGTGGACTCTGGAGTATATGTCTCTTCCCAAAAAGCTCTAACTGCTTTTGCTTTGTTTTTGTCATTAATGAGGCCTTGCAGTATGTATCCGTTGGATTATCAAATCCTTCAAAAATCTTAAATGGATATCTTCATCTCTTACTCCATGCTATGATATGTGTGTATATATACACACTTAGATGCCAAGGCTTGAAACAGGATTATTTGTCAACCATAACTCTCTTTAGCAATTCATTTTGTCCTAGACATGAAGCCTCTTAGGAAAAGTTGATCGCTTAGTGCATAGTTTTAAAACTAGACTGATTTGACTCAGACTTGGTCTGGTTTACCAATCTGAACCCTTCACCAATCCAACTAGGCTCTTATACCGGTTCAGGGACCCGTTGATCCGAATTGGATCCATGAAAATTATCAAAGTTCTATGACTGTATCAAATCAGGACAGACTTCAAAAACTTCTGAACAAAGAGCTATCAGGAAGGACCTCTGGACAGTGGCAGTTTGTAGCCAGCAAGGAACGACGAGGACCTCGGTCAAAGCGCGTTGACCGAGGCCCATGGAGACCGCGCAGGGTGCAAACTAGCAATTAGGAAGTCCAGATCGGAAAACGGAGGCCGTTTTTGAGGCCATTTCTGATGCGCTGGGCAAAACCCCTAGAAATGGAAAGGCCCTAAGCACTCGGTCACAAGGGACGCCGAAAACCGTGGGGAAAAGCACTGAAAAGACAAGCGGGTCCCGCGCTCCAAAACCGGCGGAATATCAGAGGCGTTTTGGGCGATAAGCGGATTTGGCAGGAGGACGAGCAATTCCACACATTGCACGACACATGTCCGGCAGATGAGAGAGAAAACATCTCTCATCGTGGGCTAACAATCGAGCAAGTCAACCGCGCAATAAGAGCAAACACCGTAGGATCTGGGGGCTCCAGATCTAACAGCGGAGATTGTGCCTGATGGAAAACCGGATCTGGAGGGAGAAATAAGCCATGGCATATAAAAGTCTAAAGTCCGATTTGACCGCTGAGTTGGCAAATGAATCATTACACAACATAACAGAAATACCGAACCGTTTGAAGAAGAGCTGGCGCAGTTCGTGAGAGGACAAGTGGCCACTTCCCTGTGAGATGTTACATAGTGGCGATGACGCAGAGGCAGGGAATTCCAAGCGAACAGTCAGAGGATGGATTGGCTTTAAGCCACGAACAAACGAACAGACAGGCAGGCGAGACAGTGAGAAAGGAAGAAAGAGACAGTGAAGCAAGAAACAGAAAACAGAGAGTCGAGCTGACCGCAGAGCTAGGCAGCGTCAAGCAGAGAGAAGGCTTGAGAGGTTCAAGCAATCCCTGGGAGGATATCTGTTGGGAATTGAGTACCAAATTGGACTCATCCCATTCAGACCAGTTGAGGTCAAGACTTAGTAAGGGGGAGTCTATGCACTCTAGTGGCTTGGGGAATCCAAAAACCACCCTACTAAGCATTATCTGTTTCAGGAGACTCAAATTGAGCTCCTCATTGTAAAAACTCTGCTTTAAAGACAGAATAAGAAAAGGCCACCACTGAAAGCTGGACCGGAAACGTAGCCCAGGAGGATTGGTTGAACTCCTTATTAATTTGTTGTGTTCTTGCATTTGCTTACTGTATTTCTCTTGTTGTTTTCCATTATCCAGTGTCTGTGTATTTTGCAATCCGATCGATCTGTTGCCTAAGATAACATAGACACACACCAGCGAATGAGTCTGTAATACCTTCATCCATTAATTAATTAACTGAGATCACTCACGAGTGATTTTCAGATCACTGATCTGTTATCGAACTGGCCGAGTTGGTCCCTGACTCGGCCGGTTCAGTAACGGACCGGTCAGACCGACCAAGCCCAATATAAACTGGTCCGGCTCAACAACAGAAAATACAGGCACGCTGCAAACTCCAAATTTTATTTATTTTTGTTTTACTAAATCGTAGCCTCTCTACCCCTTTCCCACTCCTATAAAGGTAACCCAACCCCCTCATATTTCCTCACAGCTATCTCATTGCATTTGTGTGAGCATTTGTGAGGAGTTTGTGAGCAGTTGGAGTTGGTTTTTAGAGTATCATTGAGGAGGTTCTCGGGCGATCTTTGGAACAGCATTGAGAAGTTGGTTTTTGGAATAGCATTTGTCATTGAGGGGTTGGTTTTTGGAGCAGCAGTTGTATTGTTATGTTGTAGAGGCCACTTAAATTTGAGAGCCTCTTTGGTTATGTGTTTTTGCTCTGATCTCCATATATTACATAATACATGTATTGGGCAATGCACTGGGTGCCATTTTGATATAATAGATATATTCATGAGCATACATTGATCATATGCTGTCTTCTCTCTATTATTCTAATGCTTTGAGTTTGGAAACATAAATGAAAATCTTTGAAAATATGTTTTTTCATTAAAAATTAAATATTTAAAGTACTTTTTACAAAGACTGAGTCATTGGAATCAACTAGTCCGAGTGGATACCAAGTCGAAGTTGACCCTCGGCCGGTTCCGAGTCCGAGTTTTAAAACATTGGCTTAGTGCCAAAATGTACCTTGGAAAAGGAACTCGAATTATTGTCAATCTCCACAATCCTAACATTTAGAAAATGACTAGAATAGATTGAGCATAAAAAAAAAGTCCAATCTCTCTAATATTAATCGTTTATTATTAGCCAAGTTCCAAGGATAGCCATCTCCACAAGCTAAGCATTGTTCCTTCAAAAGATTCGTGTAGAGGCCGAGTCTAGCATGTATCCTAGCCAGCGGAAAGATACTCCTTGGAAGCTGCTTCTGCACTTCTAAACCAATATGTCACTGACAGATTTGAAAAGTTTTGAAGGTTGTCAACTCTGTATTTATGTAGCAAGTGAGATCTGAATGACTGTGGCAAGCTCTACTTGAGCCTAAAGCATGCTTTTTCAGCTTGGCCTCTGCTATAACAAAGTCTAAACACCGCAACATGCTTCTCTAAGTTAGGATTACCTCTGCTCATGCTAAGGTAAGAAGATATTCATTACACATTTTATTTGTGGTGCCCAAGCAATGCTTTTATGGGCTTGGATCTTTGAATTCTCTGCCTCTACTATCAGATACTAATTCAATTGGGTCTAAGAACTACTTGGTGATTTGGCCAGTTGGTCTGCCAATTTTAAAAGAAAGAGGGAAATCCTTGAAGCATAAGTATCATTTTTTAAAAATAATAATCTGTTTTCACTAAATTTATCACCAGTTTTGTTTTATCTTACATTGTCAGCCATCTCATTACTGCAAATTTTTATGCACAAATTAAAACCAGGCAAAATCTGTTCAAAGGGAACTTGACCATTTCAAGAGCCTATAATTCATTAGGGTGGTGCTCTATACATTATTAGCAGACTACCATAAGATCAACCATCTTTCGATGGAAGGAGGAGGCCACAGAAATACTAAACCATCCTTCCATCATGGATAAGCATTCCATTGTTGCCTAGCTCAATTCCCACAGAAGAGAAAATAAAGAACAGAAAGAAGACCCTGCTTCCAACCATGGTTGGGGTCAGAAAGATGATAATAATGATAATGATGATCCAAATAAGGTTGTTGTTGTGGCTTAGTCCTTTCTAACTCTGCTCTTCAAGATAGAAAATTGGTTTAGGTTTTGAAGTTACTTTTAGCATCTCTCCATATGTCCTCCTATAGCTTATGTTCCAACAGTAGTTGCTGCAGGTGTGCTGCCATACTACCCTACGTTTTTTATACTATCTAGATTAAAAAAATTAAATCAACTAGATCATATTTGCTAGAAAAATGAATAATGAATTATAATACTAAAATACATAGAACACACCCTTCTTTTTTAGTTTCATATTTCATACATTAGTTACCTTTTATGCAGTCCTGAAATCCATCAGGCAGCAAAACCTTCAGAATCCAGGTCCTGTCTTCATTGAGGTCCATTGATACAATGACATTTGCAGCTAGACACAAAAATTAGAAGATGAAAACACTGAATTGAGGACATTTTCAGGATATAGAAAGAAAACCCAGTACCCTTCTGAATTGCAATGGAAACTACCTAGTTTTGGGGGGTAGGAGGAAGGGGTTTGACATGCTCAACAGGTATATTGTTGTCAGAAGATGGCAAATTTCCTGAGGAAAATGCCATTTCCATGATATGTCCTGAAGTTGGGGACATGAAGACATCTGCAGAAGAGGAGGAAGATGCTGGAGGAGCAGAAGCAGCAAACACTGAGATCATGCTACCACTGGCACTAACACTGGCATTGATACTAGCACTGCTTTGAAGTCCTTCAAAAGATCTTGGAGTGGGTGGTTTGTTGACAGGTAAAACCCCCTCTAGCATTTTCACAACCTTCCCCATAGAAGGTCGCTGAGAAGGTTGCTCTTGGATGCACCAAAAACTAACTTGAATTGCCCTCTCCACCTCATCCATAATTATGTCCTCACCAAGCCTCTTATCTACAATGCTAAAAAGATTTCCCTTTTCAAATTCCTCATATGCCCATGTGGAGAATTTCCTCTTCCCTGAGGAAGCAGAGATATCAAAGTTCCTTCTACCACTTATGATCTCCAATAAAACCATACCATAACTGAAAACATCAGATTTGGAAGTAATTGGCAAATTAGCAAGCCACTCTGGAGCCAAGTACCCTCTAGTCCCTCGAACACTAGTCAATGTATGGTTTCGATGATCCCTTGTATTAATGAGTTTTGCAAGCCCAAAATCGGAGACCTTGGCATTCAAATTATCATCTAGAAGTATGTTCTCTGGTTTGATATCACAATGAATTATGCAATCCCTACATTCTTCATGTAAATAGGCAATTCCTCTTGCAGTGCCAAGAGCTATATTGAGCCTTGTCTGCCAATCTAACTTCCTGGTTTGCTCTGAAGATTCAAAAAGAAAAGTATCCAAAGAAGTATTTTTCATGAATTCATATACCAGCAACCTATGCCGCCCCTCTGAGCAAAACCCAATTAGCCTAACCAGGTTTAGGTGATGAGTGCTGCTTATTGTTGCTACTTCCATGCGAAACTGCTTGTCTCCTTGCTCGATTCCTTCCAGCTTCTTAACTGCAACCAAGCTCCTGTTATGAAATGAACCCTTGTATACTGTCCCAAAGCCACCTGAACCCACCTTCTCTTTAAAATTCCTCGTTGATTGCTGAAGATCTTTGTAAGAAAACTGAACTGGAGCTCCAGAAGCATACTCTAAAAGTGTGTATTGAGCCGACAATCCTCCAAAGCTAGGATTGTTTCTGCAGAAAAACCACCAAAATCCTGCCTCAATGATTACAAGGGCAAGCAGAGTAACCATAACAGCTACTGCAATTCCAGCGACAGATACTTTGACTGTCCTCGAAGATGTGGTTGCTGGCATCACTGGAGGCGGAGGCAGAAAGCGTTGCTCACCGCATACCTTAATATAAGATGTGCTTGGAATTGTTATGGATTGGTACGCGCTAGTAAAATTTGTTGTCTTTTGGCGGCACATCCCTGATCCATCATTTAAGACTGTGGCTGCAATGCAACTCTCACTCTTGAGACAGTTTTGCTGGCAGTCTGAAAGCCCTCCATAGAAGTCATCAGACTCTGGAGGATAAGACAAAAATTCTGTATGCTCCAACTCCACCATGCTCTGGTTGTTTCTACACTCCCCAATGTCAATGTCCTGCTCTCTTTTGCATCCTTGCATTGGATCACTCGGATCCACCGCCACAAAATTTGCAGATGGGCACGTGCAAAAAGGTCCCGTGTTGTTGTAAACACACAGCCCAAAGTTCCCACACCATCCATACACAAGGCATTGGTCTTCTACCGCACTCCATCCAACATGCCAGGATGTAGAGCTCTCATGCCACCCATACGACCTCAAGTTCCCATCAGGGTCCAGCTTGATTCTTCTCAAAGTAATAGAGCTATCAGTGTAATCACTGCTCCGAACAACCCAGAGCTGAGCACCTGAACATTTGTTTTTCCAGGAGTTAAACACTTTCTGTTCTAAACCAGTTTCTTACATAACCAGCCTATAATGAGAACCTAAGTATTATACTACTTTTGCTGCCCAGTGATCCAATATCATCCTACATCTTAATTTTTTTCAGTTTTCTTTAATTGTACACACAGAAGTACATATATAATAGTAACATGCAAATTAGCCCAAACATATCATAACCTGGGTCTGATATGCACCTCGAGGTTGCATATATTAAGGTTGGTATATGCATCCTGTAGCTTGTGCATATCATTTTCAGGTTTAGATGGGTTGGGCTAGTGTCTCTATTCAATGCACTGTTACACGAAGAGTTGAACAACCACCCCAACGTTCACCTGGGTAGTAGAACGCACTGCGCTTCTGTCAGTGCAACTCAAGCGTACAAATATTTTTTCTGGGCAGTGATCAAATTTCCATCATACTTAAGCCTATTGCATATTCTCTCCAATGATGTCAAAATAATATAACAGAAGTTCACACATATTATAAACAAGTATAAACAGATAGTAAGGTTTAGCCAACATACCTGATGAATTGTAGACTGCAAACAATCCTTCATTGCTAAACGATGCAGTCAGTGTCTGAGAAGCTTCTGAAGAACCCACATTCCAATATGTGATATTGCCCTTCCATTTAAGTGTGAGGTTACCGTAGGGTTCCAAAGAAAATGAATAAGGATAAACTTCTAAAGTTTTACCCACACCCAACTTCTGATCAACCAAAAGAGTATCAGTAGGGTTTGTGAAAGTGTCCCACACAGTGCTTAAATTCTTGTTCTTTAAAGCAAAATTGCCATTGTCTTCCATAACAGCAGAAACAACATCATTATTAACAGTATTCGTCTGCCATAAGGTTTTTCCCTTTTCATCCTGCAATACAAGGTTCCCATTGTTCATGAAACGGAGCAAAGCCTGGGAACTAACCCTGATTCCACCACCTGCAGTCCATACCAGTGTGGGGATCTTAATGCTACTGTATGCAATTCCCACAACGTACATTCCATCAGTTCCACTCGGCCTGAACCCCAAGCTGAACTTGTCGCTTGCAGAATGCCAGAACCGTTGATCTGAAGGTGTCAGGATCGAACCCGGCTCCACCTTCCCATTGTATCCCTCTGCAGATATTGTACTGAAAACCAAATGTGATACTATAAGCATAGAAACTATTGCGATTACGTTTTGGCCTGAAGATAACTCCATATGAACTGAAGTTTTCACAGTTTGGCATTGATTAATGGCATCCCCTGATACTGACGAGACTGGTTTCGGTCTTCAGAGTAAAAGCCCAGATTTGCTTTAGTGCTAGTAGAATTTGCCATGTTCATGACTTTGAAGCGGGAACCTAGACACATTTTGGATCTATTGGGACATGGTAAAAACATAAAAGTAATTGATTCTGATATTTGTCTATAAAGGGCCTCTGGTCGCTGTTGCTATTAGGCCCTTCCTGTCGAAAATCTAAAGGGCAAACAAAACATTACCCCTCATCCAGATCTACGAGAGGATCGGCACAGCACCCTTCCAGGCCCATCTCAGAATTGACACCATTCATATTCATATCTACAAGACAATCGCCATAACAACGAAGGGCAGCACATTTAAAACAAAATAAAAAAGGAGGAGGTGGGTCAGAAATGAAATCCTTCATATCGACGAGACGATCGTCACGACACTGAAGCGCAGCACATTTCCGACGAAAACTGTAAAAAGTGGATCTCGTCGTTTGGTTTTGGCTGGTGAAGGATCCAAATCCACCAGTCCCAGGTCGCATCACACATCACATCACAAATAGGTCTTCAATATTGACGTACGAAGACTCAAAATGCATCTTGAGATGTCATTTGGTCAACACTGTGATTGGTGGTATGTGATGCATTCTGATTTTGATAATGTTTTTCATATTATAAGTAATTGGTATACATTTTGTACCATGCAACTCAGTTTCACTTCACTTCTGTTTTTTTAACTGTGTTTTAAGTATTTTTGTTTCAAAACAATTTACATTTTCAAATTTTTACCATGTTTATGTGCTTTGTTTCGAATCAATTTTAAATTTTAAATTAATATAATAAAATGTAAATATATGTTTTGGGATTTTTAAAATATATATTTTATTGTATTTTATTTTGGGTATTTTTTAAATATCTATAATATTTATAAATGAATAAATTTATTTCATTATTCAATGTGAATTTTATTATTTAAAAGGCATTTTTGAATGCATAATAGATTGTTTAGTAAATTTGGAGTTAATATAGATGTAGATTTGTTTGATAATTAATTATAACTATATTATTAAAAAATCATTTTTTTAATTTATGTAATTTGAGAAAGTGAATATGTTTTATTAATAATTATAATTATTTTTTATTTTATTTTATTTTTATTGTTATGTAATTTGATTGTGCCAAAATGTTTAACAAGATAGGACATTAGAACATCTCTTCCATACCCAATTGGAGCGGCACGACACAATAAATATTTTGTTTTGTTTTATTAAAAATATTAGATTTTTTGTTTAAATAAAGAAAATATGTTACATGAAGTATTTATAAATACTCGTGGTATTAAAGATATAAAGAAAACTTATCAAAAAAGTGACAAATTAATCAAGATTATTGTCTTCTCATTTTTTTTTCTTTTTTTTAATCTTTACATATCTTTTTATAGTTAATTGAGTTAGGTCAAATGATGGACATCCCACACTAAAAAACATTTGTTGTTAATATTGGAGCCCCCAAAGTTTGCAACTTGATGACACGCCTAGAATGTTTGTGGGTGGTTGTGCTAGGTTCATGAGTATAGGAGCAATCCCTCCAACTTAATCTCAAGCTTCCTCAGTGACAAGCAGCAAGTCTACCAATTCTCGTGATATATTAAAAAAAGGAGGAGCCTTTGAAATTTAATTATGAATCGACATTTTCAATTCAAGGGTTTGAAATCAAAGGTGACTCCTTATCAAAATATAATTGTTGGATTTATGAGATCTTTTTGTTCTTCCTATTGGAACTTCATTAGCGACAATCTCCCATGAGGAAATCCAAAATGTTCATTACTTATTTTTGGATGTTTAAGTACAATGTTAATTCTTCAATTGACTCGTATGGTCCATCATTGATATATCTTTATGCCTCTATTGAGAGAGATCTTTTTTATCTAACCAATTTCATCATTTAAAAGTAAAGGCGCATATGGTTTCTAACTTTTAGATTTGGGAGGATGACATTTTCCTCTTTGGATGAGCTTGTGCTTGGGGACATAAGTCATAAAGACGATTTGTCTACTTGTCGATTTAATACCCAAAAGTTGTGTTTTCTTAATCCAAAGCTCAAGTTCATTGAAATTTTTTCCATTTAAGAGTCATCGTGTCTAAAAGACCTTTACTAAGATTAATCTCCACACATACTCGAATATAAGTAAAAAGTCTCAACTTTACTCATGTAATATCTAAATTTAAGTATATGCCTGAGAAATTATCTTTAAAGATTGAGTTCAACAACCTCCTATTAATGATCAACTTTACTCATGCAATATCTAAATTGAAGTATATGTCTAGAGAATTTATCTTTAAAGATTGAGTTCAACAGTCTCCTAATACTGATCCTAGATTATGAATCGAAATGTTGAGGAATCGAAAAATATGAATGCAGTGTCATTTCTCTCTCTAAAAATTTCATTGTATAAAATAATAAACAATTTAGATTGAAAGATAATAAAAGATAATAAACAATTTAGATTGAAAGATGGTAAAGATGGAGGCTCTTGTTGAAAAGAAAAATGGGAACCACTATTAAGATACTCCTTATGTGAGAGCGGAACCTGAACGAGGATTGAAGTTGAAGCTAGGGTTTTGCATTAGGGTTCCATGGAGAGACACGTAGGGGGGAGCACTGCTCCCTCCTACAGGCAAGTAGTCATAAAGGAGGCAAGGAAGCAGGAGGGAAGCGTTTCAAAAAACTGTTGGAAAAGATTTCAGAAGCAAAAGGCAAGGAGACAGTTGGAAGAAATGAACCCCAGGGTTAGGAAGGGAATCAACAGGAAACAAGTAAAGAAACGGAGAAGGGAGGCAGTAGTGGAAAACGACTTCCACAAGAACCAAGGGAGTTTGCAAACCTAAATAGAGCATCATACCTCGGTTCATATTGAGTGATCCAACGGTTCAAGCGCACAAGGACCATATGAAAGAACATGTGATTATCTACAAGTTCATGGGGTTATGGCCAACGAAAAGGGCATTACACATCTGGATTAAAAGCCATTGGAAGTCAAAGGGAGAAATACATTTACATTTGGGTTCTAAGGGCTTCTTCACAATGGTGTTCACAAACCTAGAGGACAAAGACAGAGTGTTTAAAGGAGGGTTGTATTTCTATGTTGCGGCAAGACTCTACATGCGACCACAGATGATGAACTTTGTCCCGGAACATGAAACATTTACATCTGTACTAGTTTGGATTAGACGATACTCACTACCTATGGATTACTGGCTACCAGAATCTTTGAAAACCATAGGCAACAAGCTGGGGAATTTTCTAAAGATATCAAAGGCAACTCTCAAAGGTAAATATACCTCCTTTGCCTGAATATGTGTAGAAATGGATCTATTTGGAGCCCTTCCAGAAGCAATAGTTTTAGAAGTATACGATGAAGATTGGGTGCAAACGGTGGACTATGAGCACATACCTTTTAGGTGCCATAAATATCATGAACATGGCCATCTATTTATAAACTGCCCAACAAACAGTATGGAAGGCAATGGGAAAACCTCTTTGGATAGAGATCGCGAGGGTTTTACCAAGGTTGGGGCCAAAGGGAAAGGGGGTAAAAGGCCACACAAGAAAAGAAGTGAAGACAGAAATATAAGACACAATAGTTTCAAAATCCTAGAGGAAGTAGAGGAGAATGTGGAGATAGTCCAGGATAGGGAAAATGCATCTAAGGAGTAGGAAACAGAAGCTGAAATGGAGGATATCATAGTAAACAACCAACAGAAGGAGGATCTACCAAGCGGCATGGAGATCAGTAAAGACTATGAGATGACTCCAAGTGAGGCAAGAACAGAGGACCATGAACTACAGGAGATTCTAGACAGGGAACATCTAGATCTATAACTATTTCAGGAACAAAGGAGTGGACTCCTTATCAAAAGAAGACTATGATCGAGTTCAGAAGCTCTTTCTATGGAGAGCAAAATCAAAGGGAACTGGTGTCAAGAGAAACCATGAAAGCCAAGAGCAGAGTGGGGTCAAAATGATGGAGAACTTACAGGCACAATCTCCAAAGAACTCAAGAACGAAAAGAGGAAGGAAAAGACAGAATGAACTGCTAAACGAATGTGGAAAACTACTGATTAACTCAGGTAAGATGAAAGATCTTACCGGCTACTCCTTTACCAACCTTTCTTAATGAATCTCACAAATTGGAACATTAGAGGCTTAGGTAGTAGAAGGAAACAAAGGAATCTGAGTAACAGAATAAAAGAAGAAAAACAAGATATGATCTTCATTCAGGAGACCAAATGTTCAATGGAGAAAATAAGAGAAATTCATAGTAAATGGTTAATCAAGTATGAGTATTTAGAGGTTAAGACAAATAACTCGGCAGGTGGGATTCTTATGCTGTGGGATCCACAAAAATTTGGAATCCTGGATGCTTCTTTAGTGTGCAGTCCTGTAGGTGATAAGGAGATATACATGATAACAAATGTTTATGGACCTCAGAAGCAAGTAGATAAACTCAAGCTTCTTACCTCCCTGGAAGATCTAAGAGCACGATATCCAAATATGCCTTAGATAGTTGCAGGTGATTTCAATATGATAAGATCTCTTTCGGAAAAAAAGGAGGCACAAGACAGCTAGGCAGAGACCCTGAAGCCTTCGAAGATTTCATCGTGAACATGGGACTAGTGGACACCGAGACGATAAATGGAACCTTCATGTGGAATAACAAAAGGGGAGGGGCTTCGCAAGTGGCTTCAAAACTTGATGGATTCATCGTTTATGAGGATCTCCTCATCTCAGGACCAGCCATCACAACGTTCATTCTGCGCTTTGGGGGTTCGGATCATTGACCAGTTCAGTTAGAAGCTACCTTTATGGGCACTCCGAGGAACAGGCCCTTCAGATTCGAGAATGCTTGGCTCTCACACCCCAAATTCACCAGTAACATTGATAAATGGTGGAAAGAGGATCTGAATATTCAGGGTACTAAGATGTACATGCTCCAGTAGAGATTGAAATATATTAAATCCAAACTTAAAGCTTGGAACAAAAAGGAATTTGGCGATATCCTCAAGGGTAGAATTGAGACTGAACAGAAACTCCAAAATATCAATCAGATCAATATCACAGAGGGCTTCAATGAAGAGAGGCAAAATCTAACCAACTCTTTGCAGGAAGAATGGGAGGAGTGATTCCTACAAGAGGAAACTTTCTGGAGACAGAAATCCAGGATTCAATGGATCAAAGAGGGAGAAAGAAACACTAAGTCCTTCCGCAAGTCCACTATGGGCCACAGGGCATATAATAGAATCACAACGATTAAGGATTCTCAGGGTGTTGGGCTTGTCTCCCACAAGGACATGGAATCAAATATAGTAAACATTTCTCTAATATTGCAAAGGAGCTAATGGAGGATAAATCTAGGTTCATTAATCAGTTCACCCAGTATATTCCCAAGTTGGTCACTAGAGAGGACAACCATAATCTCAATAGGCCAACCTCGGTGAAGTGATCAAGGAAATGTAAAGTGGAAAGGCACCAGGCCCTGATGGATTCAATGTTTATTTCTTCAAAGCCTGTTGGGATACAGTCAAACAGGACATCCTTGAGGTTGTGGAGGACTCAAGAAAATACAAAAAGGTTCTGAAAGCACTGAATGCATCCTTCATAGCTTTAATCCCCAAAAAGGAAAATGTTATGACTCCAAATGGATTTAGACCCATATCCTTATGTAATGTGGTGTATAAAATCATCTCCAAAGTGATAGCCAATAGACTCAAGCCCCTACTACCTTCCCTCAACTCGAAAGAGCAAACAGGCTATGTGGAGGGATGATAATTTCTCAACAACATCATCCAAGCACATGAGGTGGTACACTCTCTCAAAAGCAACAAGCAAGCAGGCATGATTATTCAGTTGGACATTGCAAAAGCCTATGACAAACTCAACTGGTCTTATATCAGAGCTACTCTGAAAGCATATGGCTTTTACCAGAATTGGATAAGATGGGTTATGGCACTAATCACCATAACTAGTTTTTCCATTTTGCTTAATGGAGCTCCTTCAAATACCTTCACACCTTCCAGAGGTCTCAGACAAGGCGATCCACTCTCCCCTTTCCTCTTTATCCTCATGATGGAAGGGCTAGGCAGGGCAATCAAAATGGCAAATGTTGAAGGTCGAATTCAGGGGATCAAGCTCACCCTGGATGGAGAGGCTAATACTCATCAACAATTTGTGGATGATACTATGCTGCAGGGCATACCCATAGTCAGGGAAGCAAGGGCAATCAAAGATATCTTAAACGACTTTGCTATGGCAACAGGTACAGAGGTAAGCCTAAACAAGTCCAAAGTTTTTTTCTTTAACACTAATATTGCTATACAAAGAAACATTACCAGGATTCTTGGTTTTCAAAGGGAACAATTGCCTTCCAAATATCTTAGCATTCCTCTTACTGATAAACCTCTCAGCAAGAAAATATGGGAACCAATTTTAAATAAACTTCGGGACAAAATCAGAAAATGGACATGCAGATCCTTAAACTTAACAGGGGTCTTGCAAGCCATTCCCATTTTCATGTTTGCAGCTATCCCTGCTCCTCAAGGTATTAAGCAACAGATAAGGAACATTCAAAGGGACTTTCTGTGGGGTAGAGGGGAAGAGAAAAAAAAGTGGGCTTTAGTTGCCTAGGACAAGCTCTGTAAGCCCAAAAGCCATGGTGGCTTAGGGCTGCATGATCTATAAACTCTCAGTAAAGTTTCGGGAGCTAAGCTTTGGTGGCGATGGATCAAGAAGTCGAATGCCCCCTGGGCCAAGCTTTGGAAACAGAAGTACGCCAAGCACTGGCAGGAAAAGGATCTTATTAGAATGATAGGACAAATCAGAGGCTCACACATATGGAACCTTGATTGGGAGAACAAAAGCATTGTTCAACAGCATTGTTTTTGGGAAATCCGAGCAAGGGACCGAGCTCGATTCTGGGAGGACAGTTGGCAACAGGAACCCATCCTTAACAGGATTGACCTAGTAGCCCTCAAAAGAGACACAGATAGCAAAGGCCTATTATGGGTAAAATATTTATGGGATCAGGGAAGGAACAATGAAAATGGAGGAAGTGGAAGGAACTAAGTTACAGTGAGGAGAGTCCTTTAAAGGCCATGGCAGAGGCTCTCACCATGGACTTAAAGCACAAACGGATTCTGGTTTCCTCCTCACACGACCAATTAAGATGGGGGAAGAATAATGAAGGTAACTTTAACCTCAAAGAGGCAAAACAAGCAATCACGGAATTCAACTTTGTAAATGTTGATAAAGTCTAGAAGGAGCTTTGGCAAACTCCTCACTATATGAATATAAAGTTATTTATCTGGCTTGTACACCAAAGAAAGATCCTAACTTGGGAAACTTCCTCAAGAAAGGCTTCAGTGGCCCTTCCAAATGTCACCTATGCGGCTCACATGAGGAAACAATTGAACACTTGCTCAACCTCTGTTCTTTTTCTGCTAAGGTGTGGGACTAGGTGGCCTCAAGCTTCAGACAAACCGACAGGGACAGTCTCAGCATATCCAACACTCTGAAAAACTGGAGGAAGCACTTCTCAGAGAATGAGATCATTAACAAAGCCTAGATGCTAGTACCAGGCTTTGTCATTTGGAATGTTTGGAAAGAACGCAATAGGTGGATCTTCATAAATAAAGCTAGTGAGCCACAACGCATAATCAATCAAATTCTAAAACAGCTTAAAGAAACAGTTAAAAGCCTTTTGAGGTCAATTCCCACGAATCCTCCTCTAACTCATGAGGAGATTATTATTCTTAATTTGGGTCTTCAATCCATCAATCCTCAAGGAATAAGGAAGGAAGTGAGAACAATTAACACAAGGGCTAGTAGATGGCAGCCCCCTCCTTAGGGCTTCTTCGAAGTAAACATTGATGGAGCTTCTAAGGGCAATCTGGAGGAAGCTGGCTTTGGGGGTTGCTATAAGAGATCCTCAGGGGTACACAAAATATATCTTCCATGGCCACTTGGAAAAGCGTACCAATAACATGGTTGAACTTCTGGCATTAGATCAATGCTTGGAGATCCTGGTGGAGGCAAATTTATAGAATGTTATCATTGAAGCAGATTCGGAGTTGATCATCAGAGCAGCCAAGAAGATTCACAATGGAACTTCGCCAAATAAAGTGTCAAAGCACTGGAAGCTGCTGCAGGTTTTTCACCGTATCCACTCTCACTTGCAAACCCTTAAAACGATTAGATTTGTTCATGTTAGAAGGAAGGCAAATATGCTTGCAGATCGGTTGGCCAACGAAGGTGTGGCCAATAAGGACAAGGATTCTCAGCATGCATGGGAGTTGTTACCTGAAGGGAAACTGCGAGAGGATTGCTTCATCCTGGCAGCCAAAGATTGGGATTTATGGATGAACAACGTTGATCGAAGGGATTCGGGAGACAAGAGTGAGGTTGATATCACCTAATTCGTCCACGATTTTGGGATATGGTTGCTCTCCACAACTTTGTTCACTTCTGGATGAATGACGAAGGTTTCAAGTTGGGCAATGACACATAATGGACTGCCTGGGTGTATTTGGCTCAGTGGGTCTCTGTTGGCGACTCCAGGCAGAAGGCTCAGCAAGGTCTGCGGGAATGTTCTAGCTTTTCCGTGAAACCTCTAACGCAATACCATAAGTGGTATTTCGCGTGGGACTTAGATGGTATCTGGTATTTTGGTAGGCACATGCAATTCCACTCAGTGGGTAACACGTGGCATCGAGAGGTGAGAGAAAACCGCTATCATCGCGCAATTAACCTCTGCGCTTTTCATCCGTGCGATACCCCTGATGACCGTTGGATCGGGATTATGTATTCTACGACTGAGATGGATCGAGCTTGTTGCCTTAGGGCTCCAGACCTGTTTCTGTTTTTTGGACCCAGTTTAGAGTTGAGGTCGGGTTTGTTTTGCAAGGGGCAGTGGGGTCCACGGTGGGTCCCTGTATGGACCCCAAGCTTTCCGCAAAACCACGGACACAAAACCCCAAAACCTTATTTGGTATATCGCATGGGACTTGGATGGTATATGGTTTTGTGGAAGATGCATGCGATTCCACTCAGGGGGTAACACGTGGCAACGATAGGTGAGAGAAAACCGCTCTCATCGTGCGGTTAACGTCTGTGCTTCTCATCCGCGAGATATCCCTACTGGCCGTTGGATCGGGACTTTGCGTTCAACGGCTAGGATTGGTTGTGCTGGTTGCCCGATTATGGGCCCCTTTGTGGATTCCTTTTGCTTGTTGGCTGTTGGATTGGGGGCAGGTTTTCAACGGCGAGGATTGGTCCCTGCCTGTTGCCTGAGGGTTTTGAACCCGTTTTGTTTAGTGGATTTTTCATTGTTGCCATTGGGTCTGTCTAGTGGATGCAGTAGGCACCACTTTGTGCTGTTGGTAAGAATCTTGTAAGCTTCGGTCACTGATTTTTCGTCACCCCTATTGTCTAGGGCACTCTGTATATTATGTAATTTGATCAGATTAATAGAAGGTTCATCTCTTACTTATCAAAAAAAAGAAAGATGGTAAAGATGAGGTGACAAATTTGGGGGATATATCCAAAATGGCATTTTGGTGAAAAACATAGTGGAGGGGTCAAATTTGTGGAACCATATGGTAATAAAGAAACATGCCCTTCCCCAAAACCAAGGCTCCTCCTCATGAGCCTTTTGATAATCATTGCGATGAGTAAATTAAATGACAAACAACTCACTGGAACATAAATACACCTCACATCCCTTAGCGCAATTTAAAAAAAAACCATTGATACGAATCCATTGCATATGGCCAAAACCCATTGAAACAACAAATAATTGTAGATGTTTCATAATAAGATAAGAAATTAATGACCTTCAAATTAGATATCTACATTGCTAATACCTCATCATACTTTTCCACTATATATGAACTAGTCATAACAAGGAATTTATCTTGCTTGAAGAGAAAGCTTAGATCAAACCATATCCTTAAATAAAAATCAACTTTGGAAATAATTACACGTCTTTTACACAATTACAATGCAATGTCAAAATAAAATGAATAATTACAAATAAAACAATCAAACAATTGAAATAAATCTTTAAATCGTTTCCTTTCATTTAAAAAAAAAAAAAGAAACTGAAATTTGGTTGAGTTGTGAGAATCCCTTAACTATCTTCGAATTTATGCTCAATTTTTATCACATAACCACAAAAACATAATTTTTTAATAAAAGAAACTTAACCATTATCTAAAACGTTACCATGATTTTGAAACTCTTTTTATATAAATCCATCTCGGAGGAAGCCCCAAGGGTTAGCTCAGTTGGTCAAAATCAATGCCTCGTCATCGAGAGGTCACAGGTTCCAATCTCCCCGAAGCCCTTGGGGTCAGGCCTTGCTAGTGGGCTGCAGAGCTAGATTCCCTTCGGGGTCGATCAGCCCAGATATTTCCGTGGATGTAGCGCCACCTATTGACCAAGGTGTCCGTGAACCAAAAAAATAAAAATAAATAAATAAATAAAAATTAAATCCATCTCGGAGGAGTCGTCAATAATAACTCTACAACTTGAGACTTAACAAATAAGTGCAAATAGTTGTTAAGTACAAACTAGTCTCTCAAAAGGTAAATTTTGAATAACGAGCTTGGTGCTTTTATGGTATTTTCAAATCTCATGAAGAGCAACAATTCCATAACAATATTTAGGTAGCTTCTTCACATCACTAGTGTTACATCACTTGAGAGTAGTCTCGACGGCAAGTTGTTTTTTTGGTTTATGAAGTTTAATTATAATTTTCAAATATTTTGAGTAATATTATTTTGGTGTTGGTGGTGGCTAACATCTATAAAAATTAATATAGTTTATTGAACTTTAATGTAAGTGATTAATTGAGGCTTTTTAATATGTTATTTTTATGATAAAAAAAGAAGTGAGAAAAGTGCTCCAATATCACTATAATTTTGCTAACTTAACGAGTCATGAAGGCTAGTAGTGTGACAAATGTTTTGAAAATGAGAGCAGATGGGAGTAAGGGTTAGGTACTCCAAGAAAAAGTGTTTTTCATCTTCAACTCTCTTAGTATCGCAAAGGGGGCAAATTCTTTCGTCCCAAGGTGTTTTGGGAATAGACCAACACCCAATTTCACTCTAAAACTCATGAGAATTGGTTCTTATCTTTGCAATGCTCATTTTCTTCTTAGCACTCGACAAGACAAAAAGATAATTTTGGTTAGCAAGAGTGGGGTTGATCACGTCCTTGTAATATCTTAGCTTCATTTTTCCCTCTAACTCCTTATCGTCCCACAACTTATCTTTAAATTTGGAAGTAATAATGTTTTTAATTTCATCTTTATTCTTCAAGATCTCCTCCTTTATCCCGTAATAGCCGAGCCAGGACTAGGCATCCTTATGTCAATCTCACTTAAGTCGGAGGTGGGGGTTTCGACTAGAGTTAGAAGCAATTTTGAGGAGCCTCTTGGCTTCCATGTTGCACAATTTCTTCTTGTACATCATATACCTAAACATAGCCATGTTTTCAATGAGGGAGAGGCTAGCTTCAATCAAGAGAATAAGATACATAGTATTTCCTTTAATATTGAGGTTATATATATATATATATATATATATATATATATATATATATATATATATATGAGATATTGGGACGATTTCAATAACAATTAATATAACCTCCAGATATTTACATATGTTCTCTTTTACCCGAGTTAATAAAAAATTTATAGGTCAAATCTTATAATTTACATAATACTTTATAAAATAATAATCACATTTTAAATTGCACTCAACATAATACACACTAACCCGATACATTTACTAAAACTATATTTTCCTTTCACCTTTCGATAGGAACCTATATAGTAAACCAAATCCATACAACCATATTTTTTTATTATTTTAATACCATAATTTTTTTTTTAATATCAACTTAAGCTTCCATAATAACGTAAATATACCAGAATTACCATTTTTTATTTTTTGATTATTTAAATATCTACTTAAGGTTTCGTAATAATGTGAAATATACTAGAATTACCATTTTTAATTAAATACTAATTTAAGTAGTTAAAAAAGATTTGTGTGCATCGGGCTTTATGTCATGGTTTTACTATTTATTTTTTATTTTAATTTTTTAAATCCTATTTTATTAAGAATATAAACACGTTTCAATTTCAAATTTATGAAATCTTAAAAAAAACAATAACTATAAAGTTTTTGTCATTTAAAAATGGAAATAGTTCAATCGTAATCTAATTCACTTTGAGAAATGATAACTTATGAATATATGAATATGTCAATATACAATTTTTTATTATTATTAATTTTGTTATATTGCGTTAATATTTAAATACATATTATATTTATATAATATTTCTATTTGGGTAGGTATTTAGTATTTTTTATAAAATAGTTTATATTTTTTATAAAATATTATCATTAGTTTTTTTTAAGAGAGTTTGAAGTAGGAGTAACATGAATTGAATTTATATTTTTTTTTTTAATTTTTAGTTTTGTTGATTTATAGATATGATAATGGATTGTGTATAGTGTTATATTTATGTAATTTCTGTAGCAAATTAAACTGGTCTGATTTTTGTTTTTCTGTATTATGAGAAGATTTTGAAGATCTTTTATGCATGCACAAGTGGGACAGTTAAGTTATTAATATTTCTTTGTTTTTTAGGGAACTTATATGGTCTTTTGAACGGATCTTGGAGATCTTTTATGCATGCACTGGTGGGCATTTCCATATTCAGTAATGAAAATTAAGATTGTTTCTTTAGAAAAAATTACAATAATATAAATGAATTTTTTTATGGATAATATTTTATTATTATTATTATTATATTTATATCTGATAAGACAAACATTTTGGAAAAGATAACAATTTCACATATTAAATTGTTAAAAATATTTTAAAAATAAATAAAATAAATCAAAATTGAAATCATAATTTTCCAATTATTATTTTGAAGCCAATTTAAAAACTTCATAAAATATATAAATTTGTTTATTTTTTAAATCAAAACTTAATTTTAAATAACGTGATTCAAAATATTGAAAATATATGTTTGGCATAAAAAAAAAAAAAAACAAAAAAAACAAAAAACAAAAAAACAAAACATTATTTCCCTATGTTTTATTTGTTTAACTTAAAAAAAAAATAAAAAAAATAATAAATAATAGAATAAAAATTTAACTCATTGTATTATTTTCAATTAATTATTTTCTCATATTCCCATTGAAATAGATTATAGTATTATTTAACAACACTTTATCTATATACAAATTTTCTAGCCTTAAGAGCTTTTAGCATTTGATGGTTGATCTCTAGCTTTGCTACACTTTCAATTAGATTATAAGAAATTCAATGTGTATTTAACTTACTGAAGATCAATAATTATTATCCTCACACTTAACTATTTTAGGGCTTTTAACTTTACTAATTCAAGCTCAAAATATAATTGTGTAAACCCTTAAACTTTATTAGCTCAAATTCAAAATCCTATTGACCATTACTTTATTTCTAAGTAATCTTCACAATGAAGAACAAGTACAAATTTCAAATCCCACTAACCTCCGCTACTTCAAGAACTGGGCTTTGGTATCATGGATAGAGAATGGATAGAGAATGAGAATTTATTTAACTCGATGGAAGATACTTAAGGTCAAAGTTGATTAGTTACACCATATTTTTTCATATAGATGAAGACATATTAGTTACACCATATTTTTTCATATAGATGAGGACATGAAAATGATTTTTTTTTAAGGAATAAATCTATATTCAATTTCAAAGAGACATATTTATGCAATAATGGAGAGAAAATATGAATTAATGTAAAATGGGATTCATAATTGTACATGAAAGAGAAGATAATAAAAAGTAAGTGTTACAATTTTCTTAAATATTTTGATGTTTAATTGCCATGAAAGTTATACTAATAAAAATGGTCCAAATTGGTCATAGCTTCTTCTACCAAAATATTGCTTGATTGGTAATTGAATGTAAATGCATTTTGCTCGACCCTTTCCTCTCATTCCTCTAGTTTATCTTATATGTGGTTAAAAATTAGATATGACCATTTGTTTGCACCTTAGAATTGCTTATACAATAATAAAAGCTCATATCCTCTTGTGTGTATCCCAAATTGGTTAGAAAACATGTTCATGGAGGTGTAAAAGTCCTTACATGCCATGAATCTTATGTTAATGGAGATGGATTAAGAATAGTTGTGCTTCTCCTACTAGTGTATCGCTAAATTGGTTGCAGGATACGGATGCTTTATATGTTTCCTTCTCCCTTTCATTTAGAGATTGTGTGATGTGTGCATATGGTTAAATGTTGAATATTCTCATTATGTATATTAAAACTATTTCTGCATCTATGATTGCTACTCACCTCCTTTGTGTATATTAAAATTATTTCTACATCTATAATTGCTCCTCTCTTCCCTAGGTGTCACACATTGGTTTGTGAGACAAGAGTGTAGAAGCTTTATAGATTTTTCATAGCTTCTCCCACTTTTCAATTTGTCATGTCATGAGTGTGGGTGGTTAAAATTTAGGGGTGTAAAAGTTTTTGCATGTTATGAAAATTATAAAAGGAAATGTGTCTCTCTTACTAACATATTAATAGTTGATATGCTTGACCTTTTACCCTTTTTTCATATATAAACATTTATTTGGACTTTGAAATTGTTTTTATCATTTACTTGCATTTTGAAATTATTTCTATTATGGTAATTAATTTTCCTGATATTATTGTTAAATTTGTACTTGTTATAGGAATATAATTATTTAAAAGAAATTTTATTTAAAATAAATTGGTCATGGAACATAGAGTAGATGGTGGCACAATGTTCTATTAAGGCACTTTGCGGTGTAAAGGTTATTGGTTGAAAATTTCGTGGGCAAAAATCCAGCCATGGTAAGAGTTGGTGTGGCCAAAATTGCGTGTCATCCTCAAGTGATTTTAATAACTTAATTGACCCCTACATTACAATTACTCAAATTACAAATTAATCATACCAATCATCTCAAAACTCACATAATTTCATTAAAATATATTTATATTCCATTCTTTTAAAATATATTTATATTTCATTCTTTTAAGATTAAAAAAAATCTCATTAAAATTTTAATTTGAATAAACAATAACCAATATCATAATTTCCAATCATTATAATAAAAAAAAAAACTGAAAATTAACCCATGGTTCCCAATACATATTCCTAGGAAATGGAAAACTATAATTTAATTTGCTTATCATGTGCCACAAAATTTGAAAACAAACAAATTGTAATCTTACAAGAGCAAAGCAAATAGTATACATAAAAAAAATGCAACATTTGATGAGATATATAATAATATAAATGCATTGTAGTCTAAACGTGCTATAAATTGATAAAATTTTCGCGAACACTAAGGCACAATGAGATTTTTGTACTGAAATCTAATGAAAAATATTTTGAATTAATAAAATTTTAGTATGAGATGTAAATATTGGTATAATTTAGGAAATATATTTGATAGCTTGATGATGGACCTCTTTTGGGGTTTGAAACGTCGATAAAATGGACAAAAAACTGTGGATAATCCGGATCATGACACTGCAAATAATAATGACTTTATCGATTTAAAATTACAATTTTGAAAAAAAAAAATTAATTATAAATAAGAAAACAGAAATAAAAATATTTATATATATATCTATCTATATATATATATATTATATATTATATATATATATATATATATATATATATAAAAGTTTAAATTCACAGTGGAATAAAATATGTATAATAATTTAGTAGTTAAATAATTGTTTAGAGATAGATTTTCGATCACATAAATATTATATAATAATTTGATTTCTAATTTCCACGATTTTAAAATTAGATAATTATTATTATTTAAAAAAACGCAATACACATAGTTTGAGTGGGCCTAATGGTTAAGGGCATGTGATTCTCCCAAGTATATTACTATTATCATTTAAAAAAAAACATAGTACACATAGCTTGAGTGAGCCTAGTGGTTAAGAGCATGCAATTCTCATTAAGTGGTTACAGATTCAAAACCATAGGGGTATGAGTTAAACATATATACATTGAAAAAACATGTAACAAATTTCCTGACCATGGAGATTCATCCCATATAAATAAACCTTATCACAATACCATAGGTCAATATTATGGTTTATGAATATCATATACCCAAAAAAAAAATCATAATCTCAGCCTTTGATTTATAGCTACTATTAATAATAATCTATAAAGAGTAGATCACTACCATTTATAGATTTGTGACTGCTATTAAAAATATTTTAGAATATTCCTTTGATTTAAGGCTACTATTAAGAATATTTTAAAATATTCCATAAAAATTAAATCATTACCATTTATCTAATAATTATTGATAATTAAATTAAAATTTAAAAAACATATTCTAAAATAAACATATTTATTTCAGTGTTTGCTTCAACACTAATTTTGGGCAAGGATGCATCCATACTATTTATTCCTTAAGGTCGATTGATTCTTCACATTGACCTTACATTTCTCAAAAGATAGAGGGATGCATCATTGTTTCCAGTGTTTGCTTCAACAGCTAATTCTAGGCAATAATGCATTCATACTATTTATTCCTTAAGGTCGATTGATTCTTCACATTGTCTTGAGGATAGACTACATTAGTTGGTTCGAAACGTCGACCAAGATAATATGATTAATCCAAAAAACATCTATTTATATTTATCCATATAATTACATATCTATCTCAAAATATCCCATCAAACCTATTATAAATATACACATTACATCTCCACCAAAAATATATCCCATTAAACCTATCATAAATATACGCATTACATATCATCTCTAAATAGGCCATCAAAACCTATCCTAACTATACACATTACATATCCACCAAAATTATATCCCATCAAACTTATCATAGATATACACATTACATATCCACCCAAATATATTCTATCAATCACTGCACGCATGGGAATGTTCAAATTGCTTACTTTTTTAGCCCCGTAGTTTTCAAAATCAAAGTCGTAGATGTCTCTCTCTTTCCCCCTATGAAAAGACATCATGAATTTGTTAACAATAGTACCTTTTATGTTATTTAATGTCTTAGATTCCTTTCTAGCCATACACGTTGCCTTCAAACATTCAAAAGTTTCATATCTGTCCACTAAAACTAAAAATGTACTCATTGCTATGCCTTTTTTTCAACATTTTTTCGAGAGATGTTGATAATAAATTTATTCTCACTTTTTATGAGAATAACTAAATAGTAATAAATTCTTTTGTATCCATCCTCCTACGACATATCTATCATTTTTTATCTATTGGTAGGTGGGATGTTTCATTTATTATTTATTAAAAGGTGAGATGTCATTTTCCATTATTTTTTATTATGTAAGTTTTAAATTTGATTTTGTTTGAACACTGAGACTTATGCCTAGTACTTTAAGCAAACACCTGCCAATCAAAATAGGCTAATGTCAGTCTTTGACATTAAGACTGGGAAGATGCAAATGACATTCATGCAACCTACAGTCAAGTAGCCAAGATCATTAGCAGACTATAAGAAAACAGATTTTGAAGTTCTGGCCAGAGATGTTCACCCCATTGACCAAATTGAGTTTCACAAACAGGTAGGTGAGATGATCTATTCCACCATGACAAACAAAGCTATGACTATGCACAAAATCCAAGGCTCACTAGATAATATCACTGCATAGCGCAAACTAGAAAAGGCCTCCTCATAGGCCAAGGACAATAGAATCAAGTCACTGGAAGACTTGGTGATTGAGCTTGGACATGATCCCAATGATATCAAGGCTGCTGAGAAATTAATAAAGAAAAATAATGTGGATATTACTGCTTTGAAGAAGCAACTAAAACTGCCTCATTCAGAGCATCCACAGACAAAAGAGGTCTTAGAAAGCCAAACACAGCAGGAGGAGATGATGGATCTGGTTCTATAACTTAACGACCAATTGAAAGAAATGGAGAAGGAGTTGGATAGCTTAATATAGAATAATAAATTTATTCTCACTTTTTATGAGAATAACTAAATATGAATGAATTATTTTGTATGCATCCTCCTACGACATATTTATCATTTTTTATCTATTGATAGATGAGATGTTTCATTTATTATTTATTAAAAGGTAGGATGTCCTTTTCTATTATTTTTTATTATATAAGTTTTTTATTTGATTTTTATTTTTTATTATGTAAGTTTTTTATTTGATTTAATGGTTATGGTAACATTTACTTAACAATAAGTCAACAAGTATACATGAAAGTTAAGGTATGATAAGCATGGTGGGTACGGTGATCAAGAAGAGCTCTACAACTAAACCCAATGGCCAAGTGACCATGAGGTAAAACGGCGGGGAGAAACCAAGATAGTTAACGGTGCAAAAACCAGAGAGTAACAGTAAAAGACAAGCGTGGAAACCGAGAGCAACAATCATGAAGGAAGAGGTCAGGAGGGGAGAGATCCCCTCCTACCGAGACGTCGCGCCAGGAGAAGGACAAGACAATCAGCCGACAATAGAGAAGCAGAACGCAAGCCCTGTCCTAGGTGTGACCTGGCAGGCAAGGAGTCTGGCTGTCCGAAAAAGACCTCACCAGATGGATTCAACAAAAATGGCAGCCCCTAGGACACATCGAGCTGAAGCTGGGAGCAAAAGGCTTCTTTACGGTAATCTTCTCTAACCTGCAAGACAAAGAAAGAGTGTTTGAGAATGACCCTTATTTTTATTATAATGATGGTCTATTCATGAGATATTGGGAAGAATGTTATAACCCCGATAATGAAAAAATTTAGCAACACCGGTATGTGTTAAATTATTTGGTTTACCAATGGACTTCTGGGACCCGATAATCCTGGAAGGGATAGGAAACACGATAGGGAGTTTTGTGAAATTAGCGGAAACTACAAAAAAAGGAAGGTATACTTCGTATGCTAGGATATGTGTATACATGAACATTGCTAACCCGATCCCAGATACAATGGAGTTAGAGTACCAAGAAGAAGTTTGGCAGCAAAGCCTGGACTATGAACATATACCTTTTAGATGTTGCAGATGTCATGAATATGGACACCTGGTCAAAGAGTGTCCCCTAACAACAAAAGAAGAAGAGAGAAAAAGTAAGCAGCAAAAAAAACAAACAGATCAAGAAGGATTTCAGGAGGTGAAGAGTAGAAGAAGACCAACAAAAGAAAACCCAAACGAAGGTAAAAAGGTACAACAAACAAACCCAGGAAAATCAAATAGCTTCGAAATCCTCCAAGAAGAAGGGGAAGGTGAGGATCAAACCATGGAATACCAGGAAGACAAAGAGAAAGACACCAACTCCCGTAGCGAAAGGACCCACACTAAGAGAAAAGAACTGAGTGATATTCCAGAAAAAGGCAAAGAACAGGAAGAACAAACAAAAAACATGAAGACAAAAATGGAGATAAACAGGGGGGAAGACCTAAGCATCTAAGAAGAAGTCCTGAGAAAATTATTAAATGAATGGAGAAACTTGGATGAGCGACTTATCCTCGAGGATCATAAAAGACTCTATGCGGAAACATTCCAGCAATATCAAGCCAAACAGGGAAAAGGCAAAACAGTGATTGAAGAACATCAAGAGAATCAGAAGGACAGTCGATCAGACCAGCAAGGACAAGTAAATGGAGGGAAAAAACGAGGATGAAAAAACATTAAAGATTCCATCCAGCTAATGGGGGAAATATTAGTGAACATAGGGAGAGTTGTTCCGCTTTCGGCGGTGTTCCAAAACCTCAATCAAACCCCCCAATGATAATGACATCCTGGAATATAAGAGGTCTGAATAGTAAAGGGAAGCAGAGACATCTAATGGAACGACTGAGAAAAGACAAACCACAGATTATGCTGCTCCAGGAAACCAAAATCGCAGGCCAGAAGATGGAGGAAATTTTAAATAAAATTAAACCTAGATATGAGCAAGTAACCATAGATGCTAAAGGAAGTGCCAGAGGGATAGCAGTCATCTAGAATCCAACAGAAGTCATAACAGACTGGTGGATAGGACTGCCTAAAATCCTTACATGAAAGTTTAGACTCATAGGGCAAAGTGAATGGTTTCTAGTTTCAACAGTTTATGGGCCCCACACCCCAGTAGATCAAGGTAGATTCCTCACTCATATGCAAAATCTTGGGAATATGCATCAGGAACATATGTGGATCATTGTTGGAGACTTCAATATGACAACATCCAAAGAAGAGAAGAAAGGAGGAATACAGAGAGAGGACCTGAAGATGGAGAGATTCAAAGATTTGCAATTGGAATTAAGGTTGGTGGAAATTCCAACTATAAATGGAAAATTTACCTGGAATAACAAAAGAGGCGGGAACAAAAAAATAGCGTCAAGACCAGACATATTTCTAGCCTTTGAACAATTAATAGGAAAGGACATTTTCTATGAAGCTTCCATTCTCCCATCTATAGGGTTAGACTACTGGCCTACTAAATTGGAGATTGCTATGAACCCTCAGAATAAAAAAAGGCCATTCTGGTTCAAGGCCTTTTGGCTAAGAGACCCAAACTTCATAGACAAAATGAAAACTTGGTGGCAGGAGAGTAAAACTGGCATGGAAGGTAGAAACAAAATGCATACGTTCCAAATTAGACTAAAAGACCTAAAAGGAAAAGACCTAAAAGAGACAGAAAAACTACAGACAAGAATGGAGGGAATCCAACAACAAATCATAGAGGGAATAAGAAGTGCGGAACTGGCAGAGGAGGAAGGGAGGGTGATTACCCAAATTGAGGAAAGAAGAAAGTAAGAAAAAATTATATGGAAACAAAAATGACGAGTCCAATGGTTGAAAGAAGGGGAGAAAAATTCAAAATTCTTTCACAAAGCAATGTTGAACCACAGATAGCATACTAGAATCTTTCCACTCAAGGACAGTCAAGGAAATAGGGTACTTCAACAAGAAGAAATGGAGAAGTTACTGGTAGAGTACTTTAAAGGGATCTTAACAGAACCTAATATACGAAGGGAGGAGGAAATTACTAATGTGTGCCAATATATTCCTTAAAAAGTGACCAGAGATCAAACATGGCCCTACTTAGGGTGATCACGAAAGAAGAAGTGGAGGAAGTGGTAAAAAAATGGCAAAGAACAAGGCCCCGGGGCCTGACGGATTTACTATAGAATTTTACCAAGCCTCCTGGAGTTTCATGAGCCAGGACCTCGTGGAACTCGTGGAAGAATCAAGATGTACGAAGCACATGCATCCGGCCCTAAATGACACCTTACTTGCTCTGATTCTGAAAACGGAGAACTCGGAAGAACCCCAGGGCTTCAGACCAATAGCTCTATGTAATGTAGTATACAAAATACTAGCTACAATAATGGTAAATAGACTTAAACCAATCTTGCCTGACCTCATAGCTCAGGAACAAATAGGTTTTGTTATGGGAAGACGGATAACGGATGGTATAGTAGTTGCTCAAGAGGTAATACACTCACTGAAAAACTCCAGAAACAAAGGCATGCTAATAAAACTGGATCTGGCGAAGGCTTATGCTCGTGTTAGTTGGGAATATCTGGGGGGTATCCTAAAGGATCATGGCTTTGACGAGAGATGGGTAACATAGATAATGTCAATGGTAAGTACCCCGTTGATGTCAGTTATGTTAAATGGAACCCCTTCGGAAGCCTTTAATCCCACAAGAGGGCTTAGATAGGGAGATCCATTCTCCCCATTTCTATTCATTATAGCAGCAAAAGGTCTGGGCAGGCTGGAGAAAATGTGCCTGGCCAATGAACAGATAAAGGGATTGCGAATTTGGGGTAACGAAATTCCTATAACACATCAACAATTCGTAGATGATGTAATGATCTATGGACAAGCCACTCTTAAGGAAGCCCAACAAATCCTAAAAATTCTCTCAGAGTTCACGAAAGCCTTAGGGACAAAGATTAACAATGAGAAATCAAAAATATTCTTCTTTAACACTCAGGTAGCATCCCAAAGATTCTTGGCTAGAACAATGGGATTTCGAGTAGGAAGTTTCCCAGCAAAGTATCTTGGCATAATGCTCAATGCGTATCCGTATATAGTAGCGAATTGGGGACCTCTCATAGGCAAAATAAGTAAAAAGATAGATAATTGGACATTTTTGTCTCTGAATACCCCTAGCCAGATAATCCTACTAAGAGCAGTATTGCAAGCCATCTCAATATACCAGATGTCTAGCCAAGCTATCCCTAAATCTATTTGTCAAAAATTAGTAGCCATGTTTAAGAAATTTTTATGGCAAGGAACAAGTAAAACACGAAAATGGGCATTACTCTCCTGGGAATGGCTCATCAAACCAATCAAAGATGGAGGCTTAGGTCTACGTGACCCTTATATACTCAACCAAGTGATTGGCGCGAGACTGTGGTGGAGGTGGACACAGGGCAGACAGGACCTATGGAAGAAAATTTGGGAGAAGAAATACAAGGTAGCAGAGAAACCATAAGACAGGATGAGAAGCCAAACAGAGGAAAAAGGATCAGCAATATGGAATTTGGCTAGGAACAATAAAGATTTGATAAGAGACTACAACTTTTGGGAGGTAAGAGAGGGGGGCACAACCAAGTTCTGGGAGGAATCCTGGCAACAACGAAAAAAGCTTCTCCAAAAAGAAGCCCTCCAAAAAATCCATGAATTTACCTTCCGAGGGGGGAATTGGTCAGAAACTTCTAGAAGCCAAGCATAAGGGAATACTGGCGAAATTGGAAGCAAAAGGATGACTGGGTAGCAACCCCAGAGATAGCAAGTTGGGGTGATTATAACAAAGAAATGGCATCCAAGAAAGTTGCGGTGAAAACAGGGTAGGATATACTCCGATGGGGAACTCGAATAAAAGGCACGTTCTCTATAGCAGAAGGCTATTATTTAAAGGCAGGGTATAATCGACAGACAGAATAAAAAAAAATGGAAAAACATCTGGAAAATCAAGACTTGGCCTAAAGTAACCTTCTTTCTATGGATTTTACATCATGGACGGGCACTAACCTGGGATCGAATTCAGAAAAAAGGCATGCAGGGACCCTCATGATGCTCACTATGCCACAAACAGGAGGAGACGATGGGGCACCTAACAAACAACTGCACCGTCAGTAGCAACCTATGGAGAAGTCACCAACAACTGTTTGAAATATGTCATAGAAACTACCATAATCTAAAAAATACTTTGAAAATTGGCCAAGAAAACCTTACCAGAACCAGATCTTAAACCGCGTGTGGATGTTGTTAGTAGGGTTCATGCTTTGGAACATCTGGAAGGAAAGAAATAGCGTGATATTTAAAGAAGAGAGGAGAACCCCGGCCAAAATATGGAAACAAACAATACAAAATATCAGAGAAACTATTTTAACATAAAGGTGGAATGATGAAGACTGGAAGATTAACCAAACAGAGGAGAGAATTTTGCAGCGGTTACAATTAAAAAAAAGCATGATAGACAGAACCCAAAGTAGAACCCAAACCAAAGAGGTTGAGGAGATTAGTACTTACAAGCATCCACCGCAAGGCTTTGTCAAGCTAAACTTTGACGGGGCAGCAGAAGGCAACCTGGGAGAAGCAGGAATAGGGGGGCTACTCAGGAATGATAGAGGAACCACTCTGAGAATTTTTGCAATGGATTGTGGAGAAGCAACGAACAATGAAGTGGAGTTACACATGCTAAAATGTGGACTCGAAATTGCCATCCAGGAAAAGCACTAGAACCTTCAAATTGAAGGTGATTCGAAACTGGTAGTCAACATGGTAAAACAACTGCAAAACAAGACATCGACAGAAAATATTAGCAAGAGCCGGAGAACAACATGGTTAACCAGTGAAATAGGGAAATTGATAAACATAATAGATTATCTTATTCCCACACATGTAAGGTGAACAAGCAACAGATTGGCAGGTGGGCTAGCTAATTGGGGAATCCGAAACAGGGGAAGGTCGATGGACCTCGGAGGAACAAAGCTCCCTCACCCGGAGGAGAAGGCGCAGTTGCATAAACTCCTAGAAGTCAATAACAGTGGCAATAGTGATCCAGAGAGGAATGTTCAGGAAAAGGCAACAAGTGGCAGACGCGGGGAAAGTACACAACCGGTGATGACAGATAGGACACACGCGAGAAATGAAAGGAGTAAATGGAAAAAAGGGCAGCTGACGGAGCAGGGCAGGGACAGATCGCATCTCAAGAAGCTAGCATAGGCGCAATCAAGGAATGAGATGGTGGATGGCAGGTGCGGAGATGGGCAAAGGGGCAGAGAAGGGATGGCAAGTGGTAGCAGAAGGAAAAAAAAGTATACGGCAAGAGCAGCTGGGAGGATGTAGGAGTAATGGGGAGTAAAGACAGACAGAACGGTCGAGGCACATCCCGAGAAGAGGACTCGGGAAAGAGTGCCGGGAAAGAAACATGACAAGTGGAGGTCAGAAGGATAAGAATAAACCAAAGAGGGCCTGAGGTGGCATTAGTAATTTGCATGCAGCAGAGCACGAAGTCGGCTGGAACGAAGAAAGGTGGTAGACAAGAGCAAACGAACAGACAAAGGCTACGACAACGGCGGGGAAAGGTGGTATGTAGACTCATTCTCCTGCTTGGTCTTTTACGCTGTAGCTAGAAGTAGGAATCTAAGTAAATTTCTTGAGAAAACCATGAGGCTTAGATTAGAAGGTAGACACAACCTATTTGTAGGAAACCTCAGACCTGGGCAGCAGTGTCCTCCCTTGACCAAAGGAGCAAGCTAGAAAGCCCTAGCTTCGAGGAAATCTTCTGGTCATCTGGGGAAAACGAATAAAGGTCTCCTGAGGAAAGGAAAAACCAAACCCAGGATAGCTCTCAGGGCGGGGAAGGGAGGAATCTCTGGAAGGAGAGATAACCCTGTAAGCAGCTGAACCCGAGCACCAAACAATTTTGTAGAAAAGGCCAGAGGGAAAATGAGTAGGAAATCCCTGGAAAAAAAGGGGAGAAAGTTGTCCCCTTCGACAGTTGGAGAGAAAAGTTGACCTGCACAGACCCTCAGAAAGCCAGCAACATGGGCAACGAGGGGTACCCGTAGCCATTTCGAGTGGATAAAATGAAATGGGTCGATTTACAGGCCGCCCCTTGATGCGTGCTGTGCCGTCACATCATTCTCAAATCCTGGGAAACCAGAATCCTGACAAGGAAAGGGTGGTAAGTAAATGGATCAAAACTCAAATGTTAAACCATGCTACTGACTTATGGTATCATGTCTTGATAGGTAAGAAAGATTCAATAAAGTGCAGTATCCAGTCCAGAAAGAACATGGCCCCGCGGAAAGCGAAAAAGATCAAAACAAGAAGAGGGAAGCAACAAAAATCTGAAAAGGAGAGGCAGAAAATCGGAGGCCGAGCACATGAAGAGTATTATAAATGCTTACATGGCGAGGAACCCACTCGAAATTTGGGAGCAGATAAACGGTTGGGAGAGAGAGATGAGATCAATTAGTTCGATCCAGGAGGTCCCCAGGGGAGATTGGGAGGCCATGGTGCTAGACCCCGGTAACTCGCATAGTCGTAGCTCACTCTTCAATAAACTGATCAAACATTACTGGATAATGAAGCATGTGGTAGCCAGAGCCATGGAAATGAATCGGGTTGTTCGGGAAGAAGAAGAGGAGGAAATGAGGCAGTGGAATGAGTAGTTACGAAACTAGAACTAGGAAGAATTGAAAAACATGAAGTTTGTGCTCCTTAAGGAAATTGCAGCTGTACAAATTCAGGCCTCTCGCAACAACCTCATCTTGGGGAGAATTGAACAGATGATGAGGGAGATGAAATGGATAATGGAGCAGAGAAGCGAGATCACTAGATCAAGCGCCAAGGCGCCTACCCCGATAATCTCCTCGGATGAGGACTGATGCAGTATGTCAAGTTTGTTAGTGTTTTTGAAGCGATAAACTGAAATCTGATGTTTTACCTTAGAATAAAGCTAGGATAATGAGTAGAGATCTGAAGAGCAGACATGTTAGAAACACAAAGATGAACATTTTCAAATTTTGGGCTAGATTTAATGCAGATAGGTGGTTGCCTGGTTTCCTTCTGGCAGGTTAACCACCTGGGACATATGATGGATGTAAATTTTGATTTTGAAATATAGATAGCAGCTCTGCCAAAGCTAACAAAAAAACATTTACTTAACAATATACTTTGAATGGTGAGGATCTGTTTATTTATAAATAGTAAATATATTATATAAGAAATTAAATTTTATTAGAGCAATGGAAACATTTTATTATTGGGCCTGGAGTATGTCTTAAAACTGTTTTTGTTTGGCTAAGAGCTCGTCTTCTTTAGACATAAGGAAACAAGTTAATGGCCCAAGATCGAGAGGCATCTAGTAGGAGTGAAAACTTGCCCCCCTTACGGACCACTAACGAGTTATTCTAGGTGGCGTGGTTTTCCTTGAATAACGATGATGAGTTAGCCTTGAATAATGATGTTGAGTCAGGCTACATTCACAGATAGCAGTCAAAGATGGTTGTCCTCACTACTGGTTTGACCACTGAGTTATGATAGGTTTTCGCACCCTGTAAAAAAAAACATCTCAGTACAATCATCTTAACAAATCTTCTTGACCAAGATAGGAAAAAAATATTATTAAATTGAAATAAAATAACAATTGATGTGAAAATAGTTGGTTAATATATTTGTATGTAATTTTATTATATATGGATGTGTTTTTACTATTATGTATGTTTATTTGGAATAAAGTTTATAGATTTTTTATTTAATTATTATAAATATTAAATGGATGATAGGGATTTAACCTCCATATAGTAATTTAGAGTATTTTTAATAGTGGTTACAAATTAAAGGTAGAGATCTATTTCAAAAATAGTTGTATGTTTTTACTCCTTTTAATTAAATTGATTAATCAAAAGAAAAATGTCATCTGAACAAGTGTCACATTAAATGAGTTATGGTTTTTTTGGACATTGTTATTGATAAGTCATAGTATTGACCCATAGTATTATAAAAAAAAACCATTTACATATTAAGAATCTTCATGGTTAAGAATATTGTTACATGTTTTTTAAAATCTATATATGTTTAACTTATATATATTTAATAATTATTTAAGCGTGATAAGAGTGTAGGGGTGATCTATCACCTCAAGGATCAATGGGAATCCCCATCCTCCTAGGGTTTGGGAATCACCACAAACAACCAAGCATAAGCTTATGTGCTTGTATAAGGTATCTCTCTAGCTAAGAAGAGAAACATTCAAGATCTCATTATCATTGGTGATCCTACCATTCTTTTTTGCCACCTCATCAATGGCTCTCTTCCATTTGACATCAAACTCCAAGCTATTGTAAAAAGGATTTATCATATGCTAGGAAGTTTTCACTCCAAATCATTTATTCATGTCCATATGCACAACAAAAAGAAGGCAAACCTCCTCGCAAATGAGGGGTCCATCTAGCAAAAGGAAACCTTAAAGTGGATGGGGTTCTAAGCTGCACCTCGGTTCCTTAAGCTTGCTTGCAAACTATGTTTTATAAGTGTCAATTTTTAGTTGGATTTTTTTGGAAGATCTACAAATTAATATTTTTAGAACACTTTAAGACTCTTGTGGTGTAGTTTTGGATCACATTTTAGAATTTTGTTGCTTACTACAATGTTGATAATCTTAACTAGTAAAAAATACTGGTAAAAGCTATATAATTATGCCTCTAACACATATTTTATGAAATATAAATATATTTATTTTAAATTCAAAATTATTTAAATAATAAAATAATAAATAATAATTTTATATATTATTATTATATTATTTTAATATTTCACAATTAATGTATAATAAAATGAATACTTCACTATTTTCCTATATAATAAAAAAAAATTAATTTATTAAATATATTTATTTATTATTTTTAAATATACACCCATAACTATTCATAGACCCTACACAACCCATAAACCCATGAAAGGAAAGGTGCAATACCGTGTAATCATAAAGCCTCTTCAACCTTCACAATATTTATTATTAGATGTGCGTTAAGTTTTAATTTACATGTGCACATGTTATTAGTGTGTTTTTACACACGCAGTAGTCTACATGCATACACCTCACTGACCCATGCACATGTGACCTTAAACATCTCGCATGTATGTACACATTTATTGAAGTTTATATTGCATTTGTATAAATATTTGTATATACATTTTTTTATATCTCTTAATTGTGTAAATTATTTATCTCCATCGTCATCCTTAGAATTTTAGTTTACATTATTTCTCCATGGTTTGATATTTGTTAGTTGTATTATTAGGCCGTGTTTAATGAGGTGACAATTTTGTTTAGATGGTATTTTTTTTCCTGGAAGTTGATGAGAAAATTTTCAAGAAATTTAATAGTGGGAGTGTTTGATTTGTTTTTTTATGGTGGAAATAGATTTAGCACTATCCAGAACCCTGAGGCATCCAAAATCCTGAAGCTTGATAGTTGTAACCTAGATTTCCAAAAAATTCCGTCAATTTTGTTAAAATCATGTTGAAATTTCCATTGTTTTCCAAACACTACTATACATCTCCCCATTTTAATTATTATTAAATGAGTGTTTTAAGACTATATTGTGTATGTAATTGATAATCTAACCAACTTACTTTTCTTTTTCTTTTTTGCTTTTGCATATTTATGGTTGATTTTAAAATTGGAATTTCTTTGGGTTAGAATTTTCTTTTGCACTAAATGCCTTGGTAAGTATGTGCAAATCACTTTTTTGGAATGATGTTCACAAAATATTTAATACTTACTGAAAGAGTTTTTTAGCGCTATATTGTGTATGTAATTGATAATGCAACTAACTTATTTGCATATTTATGGTTGATTTTGTGATTGAAATTTCTTTGGTTGGGAATTTTCTTTTGCACTAAATGCCTTGGGAAGTCGGTGCAAATCATTTTTTTTGGAATTATGTTTATAAATATTTAATATGCAAATTATTTACTATTATCATCTTCAATGTTAAATTTAATGGTTAATTTCTCAAAAGTTTCAATAATAAAGTGATCATATGTGAAATTCAAATTAATGAAATGAATCATAGAATTGATTGTCACTTGAAAAGAGTAGTTGGATAGATACAACCAATGGAGTTTGTGGGTTGCTATAGGCTTGTTTCTTTTACAAACTTTCAATAAGCGTCGCCACTTGTCATGAGATCCCAACATACAGTGGAGGTGGGCCAAGGAACACAAATGATGAGCCCGTCTCTCACCACAATGATGGACGATAGTTTCTCTAGGCTCGGATTTATGAGGAATGATCAATCCCTTGCAGTAGATTACCTTCAACCTCTACAGACGAGCGTAAGCTCAAGACCCCAAAATCTTCTTATGAATGGGCTCATGGTATGACAACAACCTTGGAATAGAGACAAAACATAAGTTCCAAAGATCATTCTTCTGGAAGGGGTCTGACAAGCTTGGGGTGCTCGTGGTGGGTATGTCAAACTGAGTTGGCATCAATATATTGTTTTCCTTTTGTTACAGGTTATTTCACTTGCCCTGCTTTGTTGGTTTTGGGGTCTACAAAAATGATGTTACTTGCTCAAAAATGTGGTTTGTTTTCTCAAAGGAATCCCCCCTCTCCCCACTCTAATCTGGACTAAAGATAGGCAGAGCTAGACAAGGAAAATTTCAAATCTTATAAAAAATATTAATGGGAAGTCCTCCCTATTCTAGATCAGAGACTTGGACTTGGTGGAAACTCTAAAACACACATCAAGAGCAAAATTGGGCATCTTTGCAAATTATCAAAGATTCCTCCTAAATGAAGGACTATCGCATCTTGAGGAACTCTACCATTACTATGAACCTCAGGATGTATGGTGGAGCTTTGGGCTCTAAAAACACTAGTGGATATACCTCTTTCAAGGATGCAGTGCAAGGGAAGACATTCAACCCAACAGATCAACTCTAATACAACCCAAGGCCCTACATCGTAGAACAAATGGATCAAGCACCAGCCATGCAGGTAAATCTCCTAGAGGTAAACACACTTTTTCTACTCTCTAATCCAAGGCTATAATATGCAAGTTCAATGGTTTTTTGCCTAGATCTGATGCTTTAGACCAGTGTGTCTTCACATCCTAGACCTTGAACTGTGACATCTATCTATGTTCCAAAAGTTTCCTTATTGTCCAATTTGATACACATAAAGATATGGAGAACGTTGTGAATGATGGGCCCTAATTTTGGGGAAGAGTTGGGTTATTCAGCACCCCATGGTTCCCATATTTTGATGCCACAAATATGGTAGTCTCAATAATGTCAGTATGGGTGAGACTACCAAATCTCCCCCTCCCCTTCTAGACGACAAGGTTCTAGAGGAAATTGGAAACACCCTACGAAAATTAAAAAATATGGACCTTGAAAGAACAAAGAAAGGTATATTTGTCTTCACCAAAATTTGTGTAGATATATATCTCAGCAAAAGTCTACCTGACCACATTCAACTAAAACACAAAAACTTATAGTGGACCTAAGTATTAGCTTATGGGAATACGACATTCAGATGTCAAATATGCTTTCAAATAGGACATCTACAGAACATGTGTGTTGGACGTGGAGCCTGATTATCTTCCTAATTTAGAGGTCTTGTTTCAACCATGTTTGATTCCCAATCCCTGACTGGGGGGGCTCACCCCCCCACTATTGTTGCTTGGGGGGTCCAAGGGGGGGTGGGGCAGGAAAATTTGCCTTGTAAAATATTGTAATTTCGTAGTCAATATGGGTCGTTCATTAGGCGGATGATCTAACAATAGAAGTTATGTTTAATTTAGGGTCTTTTTCCCTAGAAGGCAACCCCTCAGTTTATATGAGGGAATTGTATTGCGGATGTGTATGATTATTCTGAGTGATAAAGAGAGAGGAGATTGTGTGAGAGCAAAGAGGAAATTTCAATGGATCTTCTGTAGGTTGTATCTCTTCATTTTGTTGGATAATATAAAAGGAAGGATTGTTTGTTTCTCTGTGGATATAGCCCAAATTGAGTGAACCATGTATATCTTTGTCTCTCTTGTTCTATGCATTTTTATTTTTTTGTTTCTACAATATTTTGTGTATTTTATTGCTCCTGGTCCGAGTGGGAGCAATGACAAAAGATGGTAGGTTTAGGGTCGATAAATTTAATGGCCAAAACAACAAGCCGTGGAAGATGCAGATGAAAGATTATCTATATCAAAAATATTTGTACCTACCATTGAGTGGAAAGATAAAGAAGTCAACGAGTATATCAGACAAAGAAAGGGAGATTCTTGACAGAAAAGCATTAGGAACAATACGACTATGCCTGATGGCGTCGGTAGCCTTCAATATCTTGAAGGAAACAACAAAGAAAGGTCTAATGAGGGCCTTGTCAAAACTATATGAAAAACCCTTAGCCTCGAATAAGGTATTTCTTATGAAGATGTCAGAAGGTGGATTTGTTGCTGATCATTTAAATGTGTTTAATATGATTACCAGTCAATTAAGTTTTGTGGGGGTAAATTTTGATGGTGAAGTTAGGGCTCTATTGTTTTTGTGCTCATTACCATAAAGTTGGAATGGTTTAGTTATGGACATTAGTAACTTTGTCTCTGGATCTATTACTTTAAAGTTTGATGATGCTGTTGGTAACATCTATAGCGAGGAAATGTGACAAAAAAGATATGGTGAGACATCAGGTAATGCTTTGACTGCAAAGATTAGAGGAAGAAAAATGGAAAGAGGAAGGAGGTAAGTCAAGAAAAGGTAGATCCAAATCCATATTAGGGATAATGTGCTAGAAATGTGGGAAGAAAGGACACCTGAAGAAAGACTGTAAATCTCAGAAGGGAAAAGAAGGATATGGACAACAAAAGAACAATCATGAAGAGAATGTGACAGGTGATGTGTTGCAAGATGCTTTGCTTCTTTCATTAGAAAATATTATTAATGCTCAGGTGGTAGATTCAGAGGTCTCATTCCATGCCACACCTAATAGGAAACGTTTTCATGACTATGTTCAAGGAGATTTTGGACAGGTTCGTCTAGGTGATGATAAACCCTGTAAATCATTGGAATATGTTAAGTTTTTATAAAGAAACAGAATGGAAACCAATGACTATTGAAGGAGGTAAGGCATGTTCCAAATCTGAAGAAAAACCTAATTTCAATAGGGTAGTTGGGAGGTGAAGGTTGTGTAACTACTTTTACAGACAAAACCTGGAAGGTCACTAAAGGAACCCTAGTAATAGAAAAAGGAGAAAATGTTGGCACATTGTATTTATGAAATAGTATTTCTAATCTTGTTAATGCTTTAAATTTCACAAGACCAGATACAATACTTTGGCATCATAGGCTCGGGCACATGAGTGAGAAGGGAATGCAGATTCTTCACTCAAGAAATTTGTTGCTAGGTTTGAAGCATGTTGATTTGGATTTATGTAAAAATTGTGTTTATGGAAAATAGAAGAGAGTCAGATTTATCAAAGTTGGGAAGGAAAATAAGAGCAAAAAATTAGAGCTTGTGCATACATATGTATGGGGACCTACTCAGGTATCATCTCTAAGTGACTCTCATTATTTGTTATGAAACCAACTCACAAAAAGATAGAAAAGATATATCAATGACTTCAAAATCAACCTCTTTGAGGGGGTAACCTCCTTTACATTACACAAATCAATTCTTGGATGATACAAATGACATGACCTCATTTCTATATATAGGAGTCTAAGGGGTCCCAATACGATCAGCCTACATAACAATAATATTGTAGGGGTACAACAATAACAATAGTGGGCTTTTATGGGGCATAATAATAACAACATGGGGACTATATTGGCACAATAATACAATAAGGGGGTTGCACTAATAACAATAAGGGGTTACACTAGTAGTATAGGGACCTAACATGCCCCTCTCCTTCAAAAAGTGTTGTCCTTAACACTTGAGTAGTTATGGATGCTTTTGTATAAAATTTTCATCCTCCAATGTGGAATCTTCAACGGTTAAGTTCTTCCACTTGATGAGATACTCTAAAATTGATCAATTCAGTAGTTGTCAATTTCTTGTCTTTGTGATTGCTTCCAGTTCCAATATGATTTTTCCTTCCTCTTCAAGTTCTAGCAATATTGTTTGAACTGGGATATTCTCATCTATAACCTTATTTAAGCATGAAACATGGAAAACTGGGTGCATTTGGGAAGATGCGGGAAGCTCCAATTTGTATGCCATAGTACCAATCTTTTGTAACACCTTGTACAAACCATAATACTTTGGTGATAATTTATTATCCTTCTTGGCTTACTTGGGGAACATTTGTTTGTATTGTTGTAGTCATAGAAATACCCAGTCATCTACATCAAAACTTCTTTCGCTATGATGTTGATCTGCCTGTTGTTTTATTCTATTCTGTGCAAAGTGAGGTTATCCCTTAAGAGTATGAGAGCTTGTTGTTGATGCTTGATGTGATCTTCCACTGCTTAACCTTAGAATTTTATTTTAAAGATGATGTGATGGACGATGGATTATATCCATAAAGTGCCATAAATGGGGTCATTTTTGCTACAATATGGAAGGAAGTGTTATACCACCATTTAGCCAGAGGCAACCACTTGACCCATTGTGTCTGTTTATCATACAAAGCAACGAAGATATCCTTCCAATCACTTGTTCACTATCTCTGTTTGCCCATCAGATTGAGGATGATAAGATGAGCTATGAACTAATTGAGTACCAAAATATTCCACCTTCTATACTCCAAAGAAACATTTGGAGATTTTTGCATATAATTGTTTCTCCTCCAATAGTTTAAGCACCTTGTCAACAATTTGAACATGATCCTTCCAAGACTTGCTATAGATTAAAATATCATCAAAAAATACTAATACAAATTTTCTAAGGAAGGGTTTGAAAATGGAATTCATCAAACCTTGAAATGTAGAAGGTGCATTGGTAGGGCCAAAAGGCATGACCAAAAATTAATAATGACCCTCATGAGTTCTAAATGTTGTTTTCGGAATGTCTTCAGTCTTTATTCTGATTTGATCATATCGTGAATGAAGATCCAACTTGGTGAAGTAAATTGGTACATGCAATTCATCCAATAATTCATTAATGACATGAATAGGAAATTTATCTTTAATAGTGAGCTTGTTGAGATCCCTATAATCCGAACATATGCGCCATGATCCATCCTTCTTGTGCACAAATACTACTAGAGTAGACAAAGAACTTGACTAGGTTGAATTATACCAACCTCTAGCATTTCTGCAACCATACGTTTAATTTCACTCTTTTGGGCATAGGGATATCTGTAAGGCCTGATGTTTAGAGGAACACTTCCTGGAATCAAATAAATAGCACGATCATGATCACGAATAGGTGGGAGGATTTTGGGAGTCTAAAATACCTTGGAATGATTGTCCAAGACTTTTCAAAGATATGGAGAAATAGAGGATTTCGATGTGGGAAGCTTTAGCGAACATAATTGTGCAATTACACCTTATTGTTCTTTCTTTAGAAGCTTTGTAATTCTGTTAGAGTTGATTATCTTTTCTCGTTTCCTTGCGATACCCCTTAATTCAACTTCCTTTCCTTCTGATACCAAAAAAAAAAAAAAAAAAAAAAAAAAAAAAAAAAAAAACCCTCAATCTCTTGAAAAAGTTAAAGCTATTGTACCCAAGGCTTGTAGCAATTACAACCTTATTGTTCTTTCTTTAGAAGCTTTGTAATTCCGTTAGAGATAAAAAAAAAAAAAAAAAAAAAAAAAAAAAAAAAAAAAAAAAAAAAAAAAAAAAAAAAACCCCTCAATCTCTTGAAAAGTAAAAGCTATTGTACCCAAGGCTTGTAGCAATTACACCTTATTGTTCTTTTCTTTAGAAGCTTTGTAATTCCGTTAGAGCTGATTATTCTTTCTCGTTTCCTTGCGATACCCTTAATTCAACTTCCTTTCCTCTGATTAAAAAAAAAAAAAAAAAAAAAAAAAAAAAAAAAAAAAAAAAAAAAAAAAAAAAAAAAAAAAAAAACTAACTCAATCTCTTGAAAATTAAAAGCTATTTACCAAGGCTTGTAGCCATCGAACTCCTAGTAAACATCAACACCACCAATTGGAATGGAAAGCATTAGGCTATTCAATACATATTCTCTCATGGATAGCTTGATATTATGGCACTTTCCAGAGCAATTTATGGTTCCTCCACTTGCAACCATAACTTGACACTCTAGTGTTGGATATAGGAAGAAATTCAATTCCTTGGCTATCTTACAATGAATAAAATTATGGGTACTGCCCGAATCAATCAACATAATTAACTTTTTCTTCTTGATATGTCCTTCTATCTTGATAGTTCCTGGTGTATATCCTCTTCTTTTCACATTTCTTATTCCTTTTCTTCCTCCTCTTCACAATCTCTATAAAATAATTTATTCTCAGCACACTTATGACCTTTAGTGTATTTGCTATCACAACTGTAACAAAACTCTTTTTCTCTTTTTTCTTCCAATTGTTGTGGTGTCAACCTTGTAGGTTGTGGAAGGTTAGGGCCAACAACACTTCCATCTTTATAGTTGTGAGTGGTAGGCTTCCTTGTTGCCATGATTTTGCTTTCCATTTTTCTTGCCAACCTGAATGCCTTCTCCAATGAATCAGATTCCCAAAGGCGAACCTTATGTTGAATGTTATCCTTTAAAGTCCCTATGAACACATCAATCCTATGCTCCTCTAGAATATCGTTTACCCTTATATTCAATTTTTGGAAGTCCTTAATGTGCTTCATCATTGAACCATTTTGTTTGAGATTTGTCAAGTGGCTAAAAAAGGTGTTGCTTTTTGTATCCTCACAATGTGCTATCATTTCTTCTGTAAAAATTGCCCAAGTGACAATTTGTTTATAAGAGAAAATCCATCGATATCACACAAACTGATTTGGTTCCAAATATAAAGTTGCAATGCGTACCTTTTGTGTGTTTTGCACATTATGGAGATTGAAATATTGCTCCATTTGTAATATCCATGTTACGGGATCTTTGCCATCAAACTTCCTCATATCAATCTTTGGAACACTGTGGGTCTTCAATCCAACATTAGAGTCTATGAAATCATGATTAACATTTATTTTGTTCTCATAATGAGTTTCTTTTACTACCCTTTCACCATTAGTAAGCATTTCTTGTAGCAACTTTGTCAAATTTGTCTTCAAATCTTCCATGTTGCTTTTAAGTTTTTCTTTTATACCATCCATCTTAGCTTCCACGTCATTCATCTTAGCTTCCGTGCCTTTCTTTAAACCATCCATCTTAGCTTCCATGCCTTTCTTTAAACCATTCATCTTAGCTTCTGTTACTTTTTGTGAGAGTGAATTTTGTTGCACTTGCTCTCGTAATTTTGATATATCATGTTACATTTCTTCCTCTTCTTCATGAGTCATGCTAGATATTTTAGGTTTCTTACTAGGTGTTTCCATTTTATTTCTTTGGGGCATCAATTAATTATAATTATTCTTCATTATGCCATTTGAATTCCTTCAAACTAATTTTTCAAACCAAACTTATACAAAATTTTAAAAAAACTACACACTTTTTTTTACTTTGTAGGAGTTCGATATTGAATCTGTTGTATCTATGTAATTTAGGATCTCCAAAGTCTGAAATTGCACTCTAAGTCCTATTTCCAACCCCGTAAGTTTGATCAATATTGGATTCTCCAATGAAGAGTTATGTCAAATCTCCCATGATGACCCGATTATAGACTGGTTCAGTAGAGCGAATTTGTACAAAATATCACGTGTCATTGTTTTGACTTTAGGATCTGAAACCAATACACAAAAAACTATAGCTCATCCTCTTTCTATAACCTTTTACGAAATTTGAATTTGATGCTCAGAGAGAAAGTTATGACACTTTTCCCAAGGTCACTTATTTGGGATGTAATTCGGGAGCCTGCAAAAACCCTATATGTCTTGGACCATATCTCCGAAAATATAGAGAAATAAGATCTGAAATTTGTACCCGAGCTTCATTAAGATTTATAATCAAATTTGTTTTAATTTCAGTGTTTGAACCTTCGTAGAAAAAAAATTATAGCGAAAATTCCACGATGACTTGTTTGAGATGGAATTCTAGAGCTTGCAAAAACCCTAACTTCCTCAGATCATATCTCCAAAAATATAGTGAGACAAGATCTTAAATTCGACTTGAGTTTAAGAACGATTTTAGCTCAAATGGGTTTTTTTAGCTTCTGAAACTTCGTAGAAAAAACGTTATAGCAAAAATTCCACGATGACCTATTTGGAGTAGTGAAACCTTAGAATCCAAAGGCTTTGATACCAAATGTTATGAAACTAGCTCATAGAAAGATAGAAAAGATAGATCAACGACTTCAAAATTAGCCTCTTCGACGGGGAAACCTCCTTTACATTACACAAATGAACAATTCTTGGATGATAAAAATGACAAGACCTCATTTCTATTTATAGGAGTCTAACGGGTCTCAATACAACCAGAGCCTACATAACAATAATATTGTAGGGGCACAACAATAACAATAATGGGCTTCTATGGGCATAATATTAACAACATGGGGACTATATGGAGAAAATAATAAAATAAGGGGGTTGCACTACTAACAAATGGGTTACACTAGTAGTATAGGGACCTAACACTATTATGTTACTTTTATTGATGATGCAACTAGGAAAACCTGGATTTATTGCATTCAAAATAAATCTAATGTTTTTGATACTTTCATGAAATGGAAAGCTTTGGTTGAGAATGAGAAATGAAAGAAGTTGAAGTGTCTTAGATCAAAAAATGGAGGTGAACACTTGATCCAGGTCCGGGTGTGAAGAAGGACCTTTCCAAGACCTTTTACTTTTGTGATGTGTTAAAATTGCATTTTAAAAGAACATTAATGAATACATCTGCATACTGTAAGGAAGAGGAACATAACAATCATTAGACATGAGAACAAAATCCATTAATAACGGAGTTCGTCTAGGAGGGACTATGTCTCCGAGCCCCAATGTCAAGATGGTGTAGGCCGCTGCATTAAGTGCTGTCAATAATGGTGATGTACACAAAGATGATTTCTCGACCATACAAGGAAGAATGCCCTCACGCGGGAGTGGCTCTAAGATATGTTCCAAAACTAGAACTCTCAATAAAATGACTCCTATCAGTATGACACAAAAACGAGCATGGTGCGCATCCCGCCAACATGGCACAAAAGGGATGTCAAAGCAAAACACATGCATGACGGCAACAAGAGTATCCCAACAAGGGATCTCAAAGCATAACATAAAGAGTTATGACAACAAGTAAATCATATGAAATGTTCCATATAACATGAAGCAAGGAATCATGACAACATGAAATAAAGAAGATCCTACATCAATATCAATCAAGGATCCATGCAGCATAATGTAAAAGAAGAAGTACATGAACAATAACCATATACCTCACACCATGGGCCATCTGAAGAGGTGGATGTCTCACTGCTGAAGCTGCTCAGACCATCGATTTCAAGGCATCAATGAAAGAAGATGGTTGCTCGCACAAGAATGTGGACATCTGAATCAGACTGTCAAAGTGCTGAAACTTGCTTAAACATCGATTTCACAACATCAATTACAAGAACAATCGAACAAAGAAGAATAAATCAAAGAAGATTCGATCATAAAGAGAAGAACTGCTCTAGACTCTCGGCTTTGTAGCTCGTTGTCTATCTGGCTTTGTAGCACTCTGGCTTATGTCACTACAGCTTTGTGATCTACCTGAAGTTCAAGCTTTGTTGCTCTATGCATCTCAAGCACAGCCCTGGCTTCCATGCTTCTCTGTAGCTCTGTGGTTCTGTGGATTTGAAGCGTTGCTCTGGCTTCATGCTTCTTTGCGTAATCAGGCTCTCGAGCTTCTCTCCACGCAGTCTCTCGGGCTCTTTGTTATACAGCCCTCGCCCTTTGTTACGTAGCCTTGCGCCGCTCTTGGCTTTTTGCATCCATGCTCTCGGCACTCTAGCACAGGCTTTCGGGCTCTCGGGCACTCTCTGGCTTGCAGGCTCTCTCCCTCCTCCAACCTCGGCTCTCTGTCACCCATCATGTTTTATAACACGTTTGGGGTAAGGCTGCTTCAACAGAGGTTTGTTGCTTAAGAATAGAAGCTGTTGTATAGAAAATTCGATGGGTGCAACAACCTTTAAAAAATAGCCTTTTATTGTTTTAAAATGATAATACAAAAACCTGAAAAACACTGGAAAACATTGAAAAATTCAAAAGTTTGGATTTCAAATTTTATAAAATCGTACCTATAAATCAATCGGGTCTGCCCTATATTGCAAGTCGGGATCGCAGATCGCTGATTGCCGATGCTGATCGTTCCCATCGTTGATCTAATCGTGGTCATTGATCAGTTTCCGATCCGATGGCTGAGATCACATCGCATATCGCAATTGCTACGGCTTGGGGTCCTTCACCGATACATTGGATATGCTGACGTCAATCACCAATCAGCTGATCGTTCTGATCGCCGATATCAACAATCACTCCATCATTGGTTCTAAAGTCTCGTCATCGCCGATTGCCTACCCCCGATCTTGATTAATCGGAGATCACTGATCGGGGGTTCCAAAGACCCGCCTTAAGTCCACCCTTGGCATGATTCCCGATGCGATTTTCCTTATAAAGGCTTTAAGTCCGTTTTTATGAAAAAACCTCCTTTTTTCAAAGGAACCAAGGCAACTCTTTTCACGATAACTTCATCATTCGGACTTGGATTGATGAACCATTCACACCTCCACGATTAGGAAGACAAGATCTACTCTTTGGTCCTGATTTGACATCATTCTGATCACTTTAATTTTTAAGCATTCATGCCATGGTGTCTGCAGATCCACCTGGATCAACACTGCAAAAAAGAGTCGATAACTACTGTTTAGAGCATGGAATTCACAGAAAGAAGACAGATCCAGGAACACCACAGGAAAATGGTGTGTTAGAAAGGATAAACAAGACAATCATGGAGCATGCAAGGTGCATAAGATTGCATGCAGGATTGCCCTTACAATTTTGGGAAAATGTTATAGATGTTGTTGTTTATCTAATAAACAGAGGGCCTTCAAGTTCCTTGGATGGTGGTATTTCATAGGAGGCATGGATAGGTAAAAAGGTAAACTATTCATTTTTAAATATTTTCAATATTGAAGCCTTTGTCCACATCGATAAATAAAATAGAACAAAGCTTGAGGCAAAATCAAAGAAATGTATCTTTATTGGATATGGTGTAAATGATTTTGGTTATCGCTCATATGATTATGAAAATCACAAAATCATTAGGAGAAAAGATGCCATATTCAATGAAAAGTTCTTGTATAAGGATAAAATGTAGGGAAAGAAACATGAAAAATAAAATAAAGAATATGCAGTGCTTGATGAGATCACAAAAAAAGTAAAGGTACCTGAAAATCATAATGACCAGTATCCACAACAACAACAAAAACCACAACAATAATAGACACCTCAAACACCTGAAAGTGATGTTAGAAGATCTACTAGGATAAGTAGACCCCATGAACGATATTCTCCTTCATTATATTATGTATTGTTGATTGATTCTGGTGAATCGGAAAGATATGCAGAAGCAATGCAAGTAGAAACCAGGAAGAAGTGGGAGCAATCCATGGAAGAAGAGATGAACTCCTTAATGCATAACCAGACTTGAAACTTAGTCAAGTTTCCTGCAGGTAAAACTACATTGCAGAATAAATGAGTTTACAAATTGAAGGAAGAAGATGGAGGTAAACAAAGGTATAAGGCTAGACTTGTGGTGAAGGGATTTGCACAAAAGAAGGGTATAGACTTTGAGGAATTTTTTTCTTCTATTGTTAAAATGACTCCAATCAGAACTATTTTAATTCTAGTGACACCATAATATTTACATCTTGAGTAGCTAGATGTAAAGACAACCTTTTTCCATGGGGATTTGGAGGAAGAAATATATATGCAACAACCACAAGGGTATGAGGTCAAAGGGAAGGAGAAATCAATGTGCAAATTGAATAAGAACTTGTATGACTTAAAACATGCTCCAAGGTAGTGGTATCTAAAATTTGATAGGTTTATGTCTGAACAAGGTTATACTAGATGTCACTCTCACTATTGTGTTTATTTTAAAATGAAAAATTATGGCAGCTATATTATATTGTTATTGTATGTAGATGACATGCTTGTTGCAGGGTCTAACATGCAGGAAATAAATGTGCTCAAAGGAAAATTAGCAAATTCATTTGTAATGTAGGGTGTTGCAAAACAAATCCCTAGTATGAGAATAACTAGAGACAAGAAAAATCACATATTAACATTGTCTTAGAGTGAGTACATAGAAAAGGTGTTGGAAAGGTTTAATATGCAGAATGCAAAACTAGTTAGTACACCTTTGGCTATCCATTTCAAACTAAGTAAGGAAATGTGTCCCAAGACCCAAGAAGAGATGGATTATATGTGTAAAGTTGCATACACATCAACTGTTGGAAGTTTAATGTATGTAATGGTGTGCACAAGACTTGATATTGCACATGCAGTGGGAGTTGTAAGCAGGTATATGAATAATCCAGGAAAAGAGCATTGGATGACAGTGAAGTGGATTCTCGGGTATTTGAGAGGTACCACAAATCAAGCATTATGTTTTGGAGGTTCAAACATTACTCCACAGGGATATGTTGATGCAGATATGGCAGGTGACAAAGATAACGGGGGGGCACCACAAAGTATGTGTTTACTGTAGGTGGAACAACTTTTAGTTAGGTTTCAAAATTGCAAAACATTGTTTCACTTTCAACAACAAAAGTAGAGTATGTTGCTGCTACAGAGGCTAGTAAGGAAATTATTTGGTTACAAAGGTTTATGGATGAGTTGGGAAAGAAGAAGGAGATGAGTAGGCTATATAGTGATAGCCAGAGTGTCATTCATCTTGAAAGGAATTTAATGTTTCAATCTAACACTAAACATATACAACTCATGTATCAATTCATACGATCAATTTTGGATGATGGATGGTTGAAGCTGGAAAATATATACACCAGAATCATGCAGATATGTTGATAAAGGTTGTAACCATGGAGAAATTGAGTTGATGCTTAGTTTCAATTGGCTTTCAAGAATGATGATGAAGATGAGAAACAACCAGATCCAAAGTGGAAGCATTGTCTAGTAAATGAAGCATCGATGGAGTTGATATAATCAATCTCCAAGTGGGAGATTATTGGATGTGGAGTCTGATTATCTTCCTGATTCATAGGTATTGTTTCAGTTGCGTTTGGATCCCAATCCCAACGGGGGGGGTGGGGGGGCGCTTGCCGCTTGGGGGTTCCGGGGGGGGATTGGCCTTGCAAAATATTGTAATTTCGTAGTCAATCTGGGTTGTTCATTAGGCGAATGATCTAATGGTAGAAGTAATGTTTAGTTTAAGTTTTTTTCCCTAGAAGGCAACCCCTTGGTTTATATGAGGGAATTGTATTGCAGATGTGTATGATTATTTTGAGTGAGAAAGACAGAGGAGACTATGTGAGAGCAAAGAGGAAATTGCAACTTATCTGTTGTAGGTTATTTCTCATCATTTTGCTGGATAATATAAAATAAGGGACTGGTTGTTTCTCCACAGACGTTAGCCCAAATTGGGTGAACCACGCATATATGTGTCTCTCTTGTTCTATGCATTTCTATTTTTTTGTTTCCACAATATTGTGTATTTCATTGCTTTGTTAATTACTTTCTAACAATATGCCCATAGGAAAAGAAGATTTTGCAAAAAGAAAAAGAGGTAGGCTCATAAACCAAAAGGATGGCAACCCTCTAATTCGCCTCTCAGAAGAAGAGGAGAAAGAAACTATGGAGAACCACTCAAACCAAGTAGATGTGGATGCACAGGTTCAACATGGTACCGTACCCCACATGTAGAATGACATTGAACCACAAGAGACCTAGGGACTAGAACAACATGATAACAAGCCTTTTATAGAAAATGGGATGGGGGTTACAAAGAGATCTCATGTTTTTGAGAGCTCAGACTAAGACAAAGAATCCCATCTGAAGACAACATTTTGTGAACTAGCAATGGTTCCAATTGGTCCGAACTTAGGGAAATGACAGAAACTGTAGAAAAAGAAAAGAAAGAAAGAAAAATTAAGTAATTAATACCACACTTGACTTAAAAGTTTCATATGTATCTTTCCTTCTATTTTTTCTCTTTTAGCTCATAAACCAAAACACTCATCTTTCATAATGATTTTTAGCATATGCAAAATATAACTTTATTCCTTATTTCACAATATAAAAAATTACAAGTTCCTTTAAGGAAAAAAAATTAATCATCTCTTTCAACATTTTTAGTAGCTAAAATTTCTTTGAAAAGTTACCATTTTACATTAGTTAAATAATACTTAAATAATATTAAATAGACTCACTTATTTTACCATAAAAATCTACAAAATATTATATATTATTAACTATTTATTTAGTATTTTTGTTTTTATTAATACTGAAAACTTTTATACTTCAATACTATAAAATATTTTTATTGTAATAAGCCTCTTTTCATTTACTATGATCATTTTTAAGAAGCAACGTGTACTAATGAACAATTTATTGCGAAATAATAATCAACTTTAATCCCTCGACAACAACCACATATTCTATAATCTTATCGAAATGACATCCAATGGCATTCAATTTTGGTGTCTTGGAACATACAATAAAGAAAATAGAACAAAGTTGATGTGAGTACTAACAAACAAATGTTATAATGTGGCATGCACATGTTGAAAAAGTTTATGTGGGTACTAACAAACCAATATTATAATGGGGTCCAAGAAAGTATGTGTTCAACTTTTCCTACCCATTAGTTCCCAAAGATGTGTTTGTAGTGTGAAACACCACAAAGCTTTTATGCAGTGGACCCCATAGAGAATCTTAAGGTCTCATCTTTTATTTATAGTGATATTTGATATACAAAATTATTCCAAAGAAAAGGTGAAGTGATATGCCTATGCAATAATATATAATAATATATAACTGTTAAATGAATAATATATATAATTTTATATCAAAGAAAAAGTGACCTATGCATTAATATGTTTTACTAGTGTGTTATGCATGCAAATTATTGAGATAGTAAAAATAATTTTAATTTTTAACCTTTACCCAAATGGGAGTATAAAATTTTAATTAAATTTAAAAATAATTTAAATTACAATTTATTTATTAATAATATTTATGTTTCCAAAAATGGGTTTGTGGTGTGAAACACCATAAAGGTTTTCTTCAATGGACCCCATAGAGAATCTTAAGGTCCCATCTTTTATTTATACAAACTTATACTAAAGAAAAGGTGAAGTGAAATGTCTATTGCAATAAGATATAATAATATTGCAATAAGATATAATAATATATCACTGTTAAATGAATAATATATATAATTTTATATCAAAGAAAAAGTGATATATGTATTAATATGTTTTACTAGTTTGTTTTGCATGCAAATCATTGAGATAGTAAAATTTTTTTTTTTTTAACTTTTAATCATATGGGAGTATAAAATTTTAATTAAATTTAAAAATAATTAAAATTAAAATTATTATTAAATAATATTGTATTGTTGAATTATTTTTATAATCAGGGATGGTAAGAGGTGGAAGGATTTTATTTAATCTTGTTGGAATAGTTGAAATATGATATGCATAGAAATTTGGTAGGTAGACTAACAATTAGATTAAACTGTATGGACTTTATCAAAACCTCAATATTGAAAAAGATAAAGGTATTGATGACATCATCATTTTGGGTGACTCACTTATCACAATCATGTATCTTATCTTACTAAACCTGACAACTTAAAGGACAATTCCCTCTCCCAGAGTCTATTTCGCATCAAAAGCTTGCAAATTTCTTACACTCTAGAGAATTTTATCATATCCTTAGAGGTAACAACATGGAAGCAGATTTGGAAGCAAACAAAGCTTGTGCATTAGGAGAAGCCATGTTTGAAATCAATGGTAATATCAGTGTCAGTCTCATTCCCTAAGATCCAATGAATTCAATTTCTAGCATCTTGTTTGATTCTCTCTTTATTTTAAAATTTAAATTTGAAATATAAGTATTTTTCTCTTTCTTCTCTCTCCTTTCAGGATTTATGTCCCTTTTCTTCCTCCTTATGTCCCCCCTTCTTCCTCCTATCTCCTAACTCCTTCTGAATCATCTCACTTCTTCGTCCGACCCCTATCCCCCTTATTTTCTCCCTTCTCTTCTCTTCCCTTTCTCCCCCATTTGTTTCCTCCCTTTCCATTTCGAGGCCCCTCAGGCGTCGCCATTATTGTGTTAGTTAAGATATCCTTTCCCTGCTATATCCTTGACGTGGTTTCATGTGATATCCGCCACCATGCAGAGCTTGATCTCCCCTCCTCGCATGCTTGCAATTTAGAATTTCTATGGTTACGTTAGTGGAATCACCCTTTGGCTAGATTTCTGAAGAATTTTGTTGATGGGCATTCGAGCAAAATTAATGAAGGAATGATGTCAATTGTGTGGAAAGACAAGCGATCTAAAGATAAAATGGCTCTCAATTTAGCTAAACGTCTACCCAATAATTTCGACAGCTCTGTGTTCCTACCAGTGGCTGAGGAATTGGACAAAGGTTTGGTCTTCGTATCTAGTTGTGGCATCCAGTCGAGCTTCCTCCGACCTGCTTTGTGAAGAGCCTCTAGACAATACCCCGACGATTGATCTTGTAACAAGGAAGTCTAGGGATCGTTACTTTTGTTTGTGGGTCATTTGGCACAACAATCTCTCAGACTCGCAGTGTTATTCTGTTGACCCTGGCTGCATTACTCCATGGAACAACAAGCCTATGCATGTTAATCAGTTCAAAGGTAACTTCCTGTCCCCTCTGTTTGGTTTGGAAATTTCCCAGTTTCAGTATATTAGAGAAAGTCCCTCCAGACTCAGCTTCATTGTAGTTGTCTGGGAAAATACTTTGTTTCAAATAATCTTTGTTACCCCGTGGGAGCCTTGGACATAGGGGAATTTAGTAATTCAACAGTGGCATGGTGACTAGGTTGGGTTTTTGGGAAATTGTTGGTTTGAAAGCTCAGGTTGTCATGACCCTGCCTTTAGAAGCCTGAATTTCACTCCATTCGCTCACAACACGATATATTCTCCATCTAACTTCTTAATATGAGGAAGTGAGTCTTCAATTGTGTTTGACTTTATGTGGGTGGTTGTGGTGATCCTTCTATGTTTCCCATGAAATTTGCAAGTCATGTTGTTTGTATGTGTCCTTTGCCTCGTGTTGTGATTATTGTGATTTTGTGGTTACATTAGGACTATGAGGTTTCGTTTGTGCTAGGTTATGGGCTTGTCTTTGTCATCATTCTTATGGTATTTTTTTGGAGCTTTGAGTTTTTAATTCTTGTGTGTTGATATTTAAGCCATAAATAGCATTTGGATACAATTTAAGGTTTTCTTGGGCTAAAAATGGGATTAAAACTTACATATAAATATATGTTTAAAAAGAAAACACTATTTTTTCTAACACTCACTAGGAAAGTTTATATTAATAAAAAAAGTTGAAGCCAAAGCTTACAACAAAAGTTTAAAAAAGTGGTTTCTTGCCATGGGGGTGTGACTCTTTGGTCCATTGTTTGTGCTTTGAGCATAATTAATTACAAAGTCCATGATACATAATCTAGCCAAAGTCTATGCTAAGAGTGTTAAAAGTAAGGAAACAAATACATACTTCATAGATAAAAATAAACATGACATATCTAATGAAAGATCAAAGATCGAGAAAGAGTTTTAGGAACTGAATTGCCTTCATTAATAGGATTCCTAGTGTTGGATGCATGATAAGAACTATTTTGTTGTTCTTCATTCTACGTAGGCAATGCTAGCGCTAGTCAAATTTGTTGCAAGTTTGTTGATGATTCATCTTTCTTTTCTATTGGAATAATCCTTTTTTGGTGACTAAGCTCCCAAACCACTGATTCTAGAGTATCCAATTATCTTTTATGCTACAACATCATACCAAAAAAAAATTCAATCTTGAGGTTGGAGCTATGCTCTTGCTTGCCTAAAGAATCAAGGAAAGACTGGAACTGAGAATTTAAAGCATTGACCATGTCCTTATGCCTTTGTAGAGTGAGGAAATTCTCCCTTAATTATTTGAAGTCCATTAGCTCTAAGTGAAAATTTCCAAGATTGTAGCTGTGAATTTGAAATGGAGAGGGCTGTGACCATATGACCTGAATCTTATGGGGGCTTATAGACTAAGTTTGGATGTATAAGTCATAAAGTCATATTTTAATGTAAAAGGGAACGTGATAGATATGTAATTGATGTAGTCAAACCTAATTAAAGTTTACTCTATCAACAAGAAATCTTATAAGAAGACAATAGGAAGAGAGTGAAGGCAAGGAAGGAGAGGTCCAAAAACTGGCCTCATTGCATGTAATGCTTCTCCTTAATGGGATCTTTCTTCTTCAACTCTCTCTCTCTCTCTCTCTCCATATTTTTGTGAGTTCTTGAATTTTCTCAATGTTCTTGTGATTAGTTTCATGGAAGATCTGTATGTTTTCTCTCCTCCTTTCTTGACATTCACTCCTTCTAGATCTTTGCTTGAATGATTTGGATAGAAGGTAACAAAGTAGGTTACCACTTCATTGGAACTAAGGTTTGAAGCACATTTTAGTTTCAAAGTTTTTCAACAATCTCTAGCCTCCTTTTGACACCATCGGATTCTAGTATCATAGTTGGTCCATAAGCATTATATGTTTTTTCTACCCTCAAAACTTCATTCACCATAGCATAATCATCCTTACATGGATTCATTACATTCATTGGTCTTCAACATTTCAGAAAATTTTAGGAATTCCATGCTTCCCATAGAGGTTCCATGACCTTTATAACAACCCAAGTTTCTCTACAAATCCATGGAATCACTTGTGGCCCCCTACACTCGGCGTTCTCACATTCAATGTGATTGTAGTTTTATATAACATGCCATAGCTTAAAACATCTATATGTATTATCTAGAAGTTCAAGCGGCCTCCTTTCATCATTTTTTAGCTTATCCACAGTGGTATGGCCACCTTAGAAGCACAACGATGAATGGAATGTAGAGCAAAAATCTTCATCCAACTTTATGTAGGTGTCACGATCTTTATGGATAATTTTAGAGGGTGTGTAATAGCTTATTTCAAAGAATTTTATGTTATATCACATGAGTTTTTTATGGAATTTGATTTCATTTCATGTTTTAAGGGGTATCATCATTGAAGTCACACATGTCTATAAAGCAGTGTAGTCATGTGTACCTTGAGTTTGAGGAATGATTTTCTCACTTCAAAGATCATTACAGAGAAATTACCTTATATTAATGGGAAAGTATATTCAATACCTCAAATGAGTATTCAACATAATTTTTTCATCACTTGTAACAAAAGTAATCAACAAATTTTCAAGGAGAGGTCCATTGCCAAAAAACAAAAACAAGGTTATGGGTAAACCACACAAAGCCCTTCTCTGAGCTTGTTGTTTCCAACTCGGTTATGGGTCCTCCACAAACCCATGGTTATGGGTTAATCACAAAAAACCATTCTTTTCATTGCCACTAAGCACATTGTAATCATGATAGTTATGGGTCATCCACAAACCCACAATTAATGGTTAACCACACAAAACCATTCTCTTTGATTGCTCACAACAAATTTTAGTCATGATGGTACATTGAACATAATGGGGTCCTTTTTTTTTAACATGCATGATGGGGACCATCATTTTCTAAGTGGGGAGGAATGATCTGAATCTTAGGGGGGCTTATAGTATAAGTTTGGATGTATAACATAAAATCATATTTTAATGTAAAAGGGAACTTGATAGATATGTAATTAATGGAGTCAAACCTAATTAAACTTTACTACATCAACAAGGCATCTTATAATAAGACAATAGGAAGAGAGTGAAGGTTGGGAAGGAGAGGTCCTAAAATTAGTTTCATTGCATTTAATGGTTCTTCTTAATGGAATCCTTCTTCTCCAATTTTCTCTCTCTCTCTTTTCATATTTTTGTGATATATTCAATTCTTGCATTTTATCAATGTTATTATGATTAGTTTCATTGAATATATGTAGTTTTCTCTCCTCCTCTCTAGGCATTCAAGCCTTCTCAATATTAGCCCCCAAGATCAAGATTACCATAGATGTAATACCAATTAATTGAAGCCAGGATCATTTATGCTAGTTCCTTCCCCTAGTTTGGAGACACAACAACTCTTGAGACAAAATAATTGAAGTTGATGGAAGAATCCGATGAAAACACTATCTATGAATTGGGGGTGACAATGAGCCTTATTAAGTGTATGGCTACAGTAGACTATGTGTGATAAAGGACTAGATCTAAATTCTAGAGCTCATATAAACTATATTTTTCCGTCCTTCCTTGCAGAACAAGAGAGAAGATGAGTTCCTCCTTAAGTAATAACACCATAATCCAATCTTGACACCAGATAACTAAGGTTGAGCATTCATTAGTCATTATGTGAGTTAACTAAGACATGTAATAGGGATGGATGGGTCTTGTCCCTCCCATGATGGCTACATGGGAGTGGATTTTCATGCTTGGATGATCCATAAACTGATGTGGATATTCTACATGATAGTACCTCACAACAGATATGATAAACTATACTTAAAAATTAAAATCGATATTATGAAGTTTATTTCTCTTTAGGCTTTTGGATTTGTAAATTATTGTTTATTGTGTATGAAGAAAAGTTATAATTATGTATAAAATAAAGAACAACAAAATAAAAACTCAAAAACCGAGTTTTGACACAAGAAATAACCTGAAAAACCTTTTCAAGAGGAAACCCAACTAGAAGGTGAGGCCACTCTACTCTCTTTCTTTGAATAGAAATTAGCAACGAGTACAAAGAAGTAAGGCCCGTGGCTCGTGGGATACTACTGTGCACAAATCCTCTCTTTGTGCTCTCTATCTATCCCTCTTAGCTACTTTGCTCGTTTATGGAACAAATGCACTTGAAAATAATGGAACCCCTTTTCCTCCTAGTGGCCCAATTATAACACGACCTGATAGCCTACTAATGGTTAGGCTTGACTCCCTCAACTCTTAACCAAATTTGCAATATGGACTCTTCTAGATTTTTCTTCATCATAGTCACATGGCTAACCCGTTTTCCATGAGTAATGGGGCCTATTGTGGTATCCTCTTGAATTATGGTGGCCAAAATAGGAAGGTGAACTTCTGAGTGACATAAATTTTGCATACGGACTTTGATTAAGGCGATTCTTGTGTTGTTGGAAAGGTCTATGTGTGTAGAATAGGATAAAAGGGAGCTATGCTAAAGCAACAAAGTTTTACCCCCAAAAAACATTGTTTGATGCCTCAAAATGCTCCAAAAAGGTTTCAAACCTAAATTTTCCAAACTAGGTCTTGCTAGTTAACATGGTCTCGTGAACTGATTCCTCCACTTTTCCCACTTTAAAAGCATTGATATGGATGAAAAACAATATAATGATCAAATCTAGATAATTGGAGCTAGATGCCTTAATGGTATAATGATGTATGGTGGGGGAAAATATATTATGGCATTGCTTGATCATAAACTCAATAGTTGATCAATAAAGCCCCACCTTTTCTCCTTGATGCATTGCTGGCTTTTGAATCCACCATGACATTTTGTTCTCAAAGTATATTATACCAATTCATCACTTCAAAATTGTAGTAATGCTTCCTAATCCTTTCTATAATGGAAGACAAGAGTCACTCTATTAGATTAGTGTTATAGTGCATATGCTTGATGATTAAATAAGAGTCTCCTAGCATAATGACATTTTTAATTTGAATTTTGTTGGCAAAAATGAGTCCTTGCAAGGGAGTACATGATTCAAATCTATTATTGGTCATGGTGCTAAGACTCCATTCACAAGTGTAGATCCTTTTCCCCTTGGGGATGTAGATAGACCCCTTCACACATGCCTCCCCAGTTCAAAGAATACTATTACTAATAAATTCTTTATCTTTTTTCATGTGACTAATTTTTTCTTTTATTTTTTAAACAAAAATTGGGAGATCATTTGTATTTAGAATTCTTTTTTTAGTAAGTGCATGTAACAAGGTTACATAAAAAAAGTTGTGACTGCAACAACATTCAAACTTATTAGTGACTTCCAACCTCCCATCAAAGAATGAGGGAGAAAAGAAGCAGATCTTTCTAATACTTTCAATATCAATTTCCTAAGTACATGAATAAATGATCACAAATTGGTTATGTAGAATAACACATAAATAGACCATCATAAACTTGAGATGTGACTTCTAAGAGTTGTTTGATGCCCCTGAGAGATGTTGTTTTTTTCCTCATGAGAAACCCATTTTCAATTATGTTTTTTTACCATGTTTGGGTGGGGTGGAGGTTTTGGAGCCTTTTTAAAATTTCAATAAAGGATTTTGACAGCTTGGGTGAAACCACCTTTTTCAATTCTACCTCAACTTCCTCTTTGATAATGGAATCCACATCTTCTTCCTATGATTCTTATACTTTATTATTTTCCTCCTCTAACACATCTAAGCCTTATTATTTTTTATCTTCAACATCCTTGTCTTCATCCTCTACATCAGGAGCTATATCCTCCAGGGAAGGATGAGATCCTTTATTAGGATGAATTGCTTTTGAGTGAAGATATGCTGCTAGTTCCTCTTTAGTTTCCTTCTCCATGTTTTCCATATTTTCCTTATCCTCTAAGTTTCCAAGAACCTTATATATTTATTGATTCTTGATGGGGGTGGGTGTTCTTGATATAACTATGGATCGTATGGCCCTTTTTGCTAAGAATTACTTCACATATTCAAAATAGTATTGTAACAACCCTCGTAAAAATTCCATGTAATAAAAGTTAATAAAGGAAAAATAATAGCCAAGGTTGTGGGACATGTATTCCAAGCCGAATGGTGATAAAAACATCATAGTGGGTGTTCATTTAGTTTATTATGGCTAAAGGAAACTTCTAAAAGCAATGGAAAAGGCTTTGGAAAGGCAAGAGGCAATTATTAGCATTTTATTTATGAAAATAATGGAAATTAGGAGAAAAGGGTGAAAGGTCACAGGTTGCATGTGAGGAGGAAAATAATGGAAAATGAAGAAAATAGAGGCCTCAATGATAAAAATACTTCTGGGGATCAGTTCATGTCCTATTGAAAATTTTTGGGTGGAGTTCTCTCTCCATTCTCTCTCTCACACTCCTAGAGTATTCTTGGAGCATGCTTGGAGCACTCTAGCATTTACTTGGAAGGATAAGAAAGTAAAAGGGAAGCAAAGATCAAGAAAGGAAGAGTTGGATCAAGTGACTATAGAGGGATTACTTGTAGGTATCGAGTTGCATGTATGGTTTCCTTGCTAGTTTTGGCATGCATGGTACATGCATGTGTGTATTTGGTTCTCTTGTTGTCATTGGCATGGGTTTTTCCAGGTGTGATAGTGGTTTTCAACCTTTCCTTTCCATTTCCAGATAGCCACGGTGTGATGGGGTTCTCTTGTTTTGGTTGATATGGATTGCTAGATGGATTCAAAGCTGAGTGGGGCGGTCTCAGAATTGATCACAAGGCCTAGGAATCCTAGGATGGGAAATACGGTAAAGCTTGATTGTGAATACCCTTGATTGGGCCTAGGAATCCCTTGACCGATAATAGTGGGATACACGGTAAATCCTAGAGGGTGGAGACCTCGTAGTCCTAGGAATCCCTTGAAAAGTAATGGCGGGATACATGGTAAACCCGAGAGGTTGAGATGGAAAAATTACTCACGGTTTAGGTGGAGAGATCCGAAGAAGACATCCATGCTTGTTTAGGGCCTAATGATCCGGTGGGATTGTGGTAAAGCCTGGTGGTATTGATGGGGGTTTTAGGTCTAGGAATCCCTTAGTGGTATATACGGTAAAGTATGAAGAATCCCTAGTTGGTTTTTTTCTGAGTCCCACATTCATGCTTGGAATATGGCATGAGGGTGATTGGTTGAAACAATATTTGGTTCAACCCAATCTATGATCAGGTGGTACGTGGAAGTCCTTGGCTTCGTTGGCTTTTGCACATGTTAATAAGAGATATTTTCCTCTTGTGTTCTATGTAGAAATGTACTTTTTATTACATGGATTTAATGGTTGTTCTATCATTGTTATTCTATTGGTTATATGTTGGTTATAAACATTGTTTTATGACAAATCTTAGTCACGGATCTTATCATGTTTTGATTAATGAATGAATGAATGATGAATGTATGACCTAATAGATCTTATTGGAGATATTATGAGAAGGGACTAGACCTTCTTAGTGATTTTCAGATAAGTATCAGGCCCCTTTGTTCAGATGTGTGTTTATGACCTGTAGATTTCATGTTCATGATATGTTAGATGAAATATTTTTCATGGCTAGGCCTTGTTAGGTCAAGTTCTTGTCTAATATTTGTATAGAATTCTTTGTCCTTGTGTCATTCACAGTTCTGGAAAGTTTCATTAAGTTCTAGGTAGAGGTCTAGATCCTACCTTGAAAAAGTGGCTTAAATCTCGCAGTCGCAGGCACAAAACTAGGTGAAAAAAACTACAGTCACTCCCTTGTAGGAATCATGTGTGTGACTGGAGGGTTTCAGTCGAAACTAGGTAGTGTTGTGCCAACGTTTGGGAGACCAGGGCACTGAAAAAAGAGGTTCAATTCAACGTTTGGGCACCTGGAAGGGTGGTTTATCCTTTGAGGGTCCTATATCACATAATAGGGAAGTCATTAAGGGTTTCGGTTTGTTGATTCCACTTCCTTAAGGTGATCTAGGAATTTAAATTATATCATAGTAACTCTCTGTCACATGTTTACCACGATAGGCCGGAAACTTGGGTAAATGTGGGAGGAGGGCTCTACAAGTATTAAACTCGAGATCCTTCCTTGATTGTTGCAAAGTAGGGGGGTACGAGGTTGCTCTTCTTGACTCTTTCAACATTTTCTGACAAAATGTCGATATGTATGGCATGCCATGAATTTAAATGGTATCTACTCATATTCTAATTTGTAGGGATTTAGGAAGGCGCTTCTCCAAATCAACCTCCACACATATCCTTACACATGAATACAAATTCCCTTGTTAGTTCTACATGATTGAGGAAGCGAACTAGTTTATTTCTAATCCTCTTAGTGAATAGTCATCGCATAATATTAATCGAAGATGGGGAAGCTTAACCCAAAGAAGGGTAGAGGTGATTTCCTATTATGGGTTGAAATATAGTGTCCATGGACATAGGTACATTCCTCAAGAACCGATGAAGTAAGGCACAGATTTGAAAATTAACTCTCTTGCTTCCTTGCTTACAAAATGAAAAATGGAATACTCTCTACTTTAGGCAAGTGAAAATACTGTTACACTGAAATTTGTCACCATGACTATCTGTAGTTAATATGGCCCCATCAATAGCCATATTGTCCTCCTTGTCAAGCCCCATACCTCTGCTCTTCATGTCAAACTTCAAAAAGAGAGAAAGTCACTTAAAAAACATGTTTTCTCTGGGTACGCAGGTTCTCTCTACCTTGCCTGCGTGTACGCACTCCAAATACACTGTACCTGCGTACTTGTACGCTCTGTAAGCCAAAGATTGGGTGCGTACCCCTGTAAAGGTCAAAAGGCGCGAGTTTCATCTTTAAAAAGTTACTTGTGGTCACTTCTAGAGCCTTCTAGAAGAGTATTTGACATGTATTGAGCGCCTCCAGATGGTTCATGATCCCTATGATAGAGGAGCTTATCCCATCAAGAGAGGAGCTACCCCATCCAAAAGAGGGAGTATCCCATTGATGTTGGAACTGAATAACTTCCTCTAGAATACTATAAATACAGGCATTGGGCCAGAGGAGGGGAGGTTGAAAGCTGAACATTCTAAAAGGTAAATGCTGTTGGAATTAGGACTTCCATTGTTGACTTGTGAGGAGAGATTACTATCCTTTCTTGTTGCCATATTGGGAGTGGGTGAGCTTGTCAAAGTAGAGGAAATCTCTTGCTGGACCCTGGGAGGAGCTTGCACAACACCAAGGCTCAGGTTGTAATGGTTCCTTTTGTTTCCTTAATACAAATAAGTCCATTCTTCTCAATGATTTGTTGTTAATGAATTATTTCATGTACTCCTTGGTCTATGTGATGAATATGCTTTGTTTTATGAAATATTCAGGTGTTATGTAATCGTTTGCTTGTTAGTGTATGCAGGTCTTAAAGTGAAGGAGGAGCTCATCTGGATCAGCAAGGCTGGACTGCTACAACAAGCGTTGGATTTGAGGTAGGATCGGACAACACTTTGTTTCTCATAGAATAACGTGTGTTTAGAGAAGGATTGCTCTTGTTTGGTTTGTTTGTCACTAGAGAGTCTTAGACTCCTAGGGAGGTTAGCTTTGTCCGCAAAAATAACTCTTTCCGCATGACAGTGTGATGGGGTTCTCATGTTTTAGTTGAGATGGATTGTCAGATGGATTCTAAGCTAGGTGATGTTGATCTCCAAAATGATAGAATGCATGGCATAGTAGCCCCTGAGCCAGACTGTGGGTTGCGGTAAATCCATATTTTGTGTTGCATTAGATGGCCTAGGAATCCTTGCTAGTGAATGGTAGGATATATAGTAAATCCAAGAGGTCATTTTCTCCTTATTGGTCCTAGTAATACCAAGTTTTGGATATGTGGTAAAGCCTAGAGAGTAGGTCTCAGTTTAGGGCCTAGTGATCCGAGTTTGGGTTGCAATAAAGCCTAAGAGACTAGGGGGTAGAAAATTCCTCATAGTGTAGGTGGAGAAATCTGGTGGCATCCATGCCTTTTTGGCGTATTGATCGAGTGGAGACCACTGTAAAGCCTGTTATGATGTGTTCATTATATTGACCTAGTGATTTGGGATGGATTACGGTAAAGCCTGGTTTCTATTGATGAGGGTGAGGTGGTTTAGGCTCGGTATGCCCTTGATGGTTCTTTTGGTTTGAGTCCTACATTCATTCTTTGAATATGACACGGGGGTGAATGGCTAAAGAGAGATTTGGCTTAGCCATTCAATGGTCGGGTGGAATGTGGAAGTCATACCCCGGGTTTGGTTTTGCATCATTAATGAAAGGTTATTTCTCCTTGTATTTATATGAGCATTTTAATGGATTATATGTGGTCTATGTGGCTATACTTTCATGAGTATTTTTGTTGTTATAATGCTAGTTATATGTGTGTTTTATGGCAGCATCTATGTATGGCTCTCAACATGTTTTTACTTGTAAATGAATGGATAATTTATCTATGGCCTAATAGATGATAATGCAACAAATGGCATGAGGGAAAAATGGTTCAGAGAGATTCTTAGATAAGTATGAGATCCATACACTTAATTCTGTTGTTTACACCTATAGGTTACATGTTGATGATATGTTTAACGAAATTTTGGACATGGCTAGTAGGGATCCAATTAAAGTCTTGTTCAACTTATGGATTTTGTATCATTTTCCCCCTATTCTCTTACTATTCCTCAGTTATCATCCCATTTTGTGCAGTGACCTGGGCTTTGGGCTTGAAAAAGTGGCTCAAATCTCAAGGTCACTGGCAACACACTGACAAATTTAGTCTTTGGTCACTGGCAGGCAAGCCTATGAGAACGACTTTGGATTTCTTGATGCTCTCTTTCCTATAGAATGGGAGTGACTAAGACCTAAGATGTCCAGAACATTAGTGGGACCCAGGGATAGGATGTTTGAGTGGTAGAAATGTCTCTTGAGGGTTCTATTGCTGATATGGATAGGTTGGTTGATGTGTTCCTTCGATTCCACTTCCTTAAGGTCACATAGTAGGTCAAATATAATCATAGTAGTCTCTTGTCACATGTTTACTTGGTTGGCATGGTTACTTAGGTATATGTGGGAGCAAGGTGTTACAACACCTATGGAATTGAGGAGATAAGATGATCATCAAGCAAGAAAATGAAGGAACATTGGATAATAATAGATGGTTTAAGATCAAGAGCACATTGAAGACTCCTTATATTCAAGTCATAAGGAGGAAGAAGAAGACAAACAACCACCATCATTTCAAAAAGACACAAAGAAAGCAGCAACAAAAAGTGACTTGACATTGCCATGTCGTCATGCATTCCATGTCAGTAGTGTCATTTTATTTCATGTCATGAACCATCATGTTCCACATCATTTGTGGATTATGTAATTCTATATTGGAAAAATTAATGTAAATTGGAAGTCCAAGAGTCATCTATGTGATGTGAAGAGTCATGTAGGAAGTCGAAAAGTCATGAGAAGTTAAACTCTCATGAAGGTAGTCCAAGATTCATAAGGGAGGTGAAGGATCACCCCATTTGTTATATATACACCCTCATTTTCATGCAAGGGAATTTTCACCTTGGCTTCTCCCATAAGGCCTCAGAAAGACAGAGTTAGTAATTTTGGGGAGAAATTCGTGGCTCCAATGCTCCATTATTGGAGCTAGTGATGTTTGTTCTATTCCTGTATCTTGGGACTTTTACTTAATACTTGAAGCCTGATGGGAAAAAATTTCATGCATGGATTATGAATATTTGTAAGATTATTATGTGAATTCTTATGATCCATGATTTCTTTAACCTATAGTAAAGTAGTTGAACTATTTTGGTTATTTTAGTGCTTATCTTATTGAAAATGTGTTTTAATTGTTGTAATAATCATCACATCTATGTGGGTTATTCTCCTTGATGTTATGTGATTCTCTTTTGCTTGTGTGCACCTCTACTATTGTGGTACTATTACCTCTCTCTTAGAGGCTCACTTTTCCTCCCTCTCCTGTAGAAGAATGTTGATAAAATTGCAACTGAACATTCACCACACACACTTACTTGCTTTTTGCAAAGGCACATACATGGTTCTCTCACTTGTTGACAGCTAAATCCAAGGAAAATCTATAAGAATATATGGAAACTAGGTCGATACTCTGGATGGGGCTCCTATTTTGGGAGACCCCCTTTGTTGGTACCATTCCATGACCCCTTTTTCCCTCCCAAAACATGACATTTGCCTACCTCTTTTCATCATTTATCTCTTAGATCCCTTGGAAATTGATTAGTTAATAGTCTTATAGTTATTAAATTGCATTGAAATTGATTTAAGGGTTTTATGTTAATGAATTAGGAATTTTTGGCAAAATGACTACAGGAAGTTCCAACATCCTGTAATTGGTTTATTGTTTGACATGTGGCATGACAACTAGGCTAGAGTGAAGGGTAAGGATGAAAAGCGGAATGTCCAAGCATGGACAAACACCTATCCCGCAGCAGAATCAACCCTCCTACATGCACGGTCAACGAAGGTCAACTATGGCATGTTGGTGACAAAGGCAGCAACAGCACGCATTCTAAATCGATTTAAGTTTTGTTTCCTTTTTAAATCAGTTAGGATAGAAACATTTTCAAAAATCGTGATGTGGTAAAAGCGGCAACAGCCGCTCATGAATGTACATCCGTTTTCAAGGGATGTAAAACCATATGTAAATATAGTTCTGAACCGGTTGTATAATCATTATCATTATCATTGTTTCAAAAACAGAGTTTCGATTTTAATATCAAATACTTGCATTACAGTCACGATTTCGCTGTGTTGATTTGGTAATCGTTGGATCACAGTTCAGTATACCTGGAACGCGGACGGGCCCTGCGTAACGTGGTATACTGTTGTTTTATTTCATTTACAGTTAGGGTATTAATATGCGCAGTGATTCAAATAGATTTATGTTTATGATATGCTTATATGTTTATGAATGCGCTTGAATAGATTATCACCTGGATCGTGAATCATATCCTGTAAGGGATTCGATCCCTTGTTATCTTGTAGAGCATTGTCATGAACTCTATGCTTATCATTTCCATATATTTTTATTTTGCATCACTGTTAATGAATGTTGAGTATTCGCTGAATAGAGGTTTTATGTATGATGTCTCTGTAAGGGGACTAAAATCTTGATTTACAGTGATACACAACGTTTTGGTTTGTTAAATGAATTGAATCTTGGTTGATAGTAATTCATAGTGTTTTTTAGTTTGATAATGAATCGAATGACAGCATTGTAATTAGGAAGATTAGACTTAGATAACGATCCTTTATGTCTATATACTTTAGGCGCACGCCTCTAAGTCTACGCACCCTGGTCGATAATAAATATAGCCTAGTCTAGCACCCTAGATAGGACACTACACCCTTGGTTAATAGATTTCCAGCATCACAAAGAAATGGTGCTAGAAGGAGGGCCAGGTGATAGCATGTGCCTGTTGAGTCTGCTCTGAATCTCTTATCCAAGATAGTTCTTCCCAAAATCATAATCCAGAGATGTTTTTCTAAAGATCTTAATCTTTTCATTCCTGTGGAATATTTTCATAACCTATCTCAATTTAAGTTTGATGGCAATGTTGAATTAACTCTTCATGAACATTTGTTTCGATTTATCCATTTTTCATTTCTAATGGAATAAATTGCAAATATGTCATGGCTAGATTTCTCACCCTCACATTTGAAGGTCGTGTTAAGAGATGGTATCACACATTACCTGTTACTTCTATCCATTCATTCAACTAGATTGTGAAGGATCTTCATAAAGCACGTGACAGGTATGATTACCAGAATGTTCTTAAAATAATTAATCAACTAAGAATGAATCCTAATGAATCAATTGACAAATTTTTTATTGATTCCTTCACTGTTGTTATGAACTTCTAGGAGAAGACATGGATTGGAATTTCTTTAAAAAAAATTTAAGAGTTTGGTTCATATCTCTTTGAATAGCGAATCTAAATCACCTTGTGTTTTTACTCCCCCAACTCTTGTAAATCATGAGACAGATTGAATTTGAGAGGAGGAACCTACTACTTCTCTTGTTCCTTGTCCTCCTCCTTTTCCAGTTCCGATGAAGGTGCATGCTTGTAATGATAATAGTTGGGAAATATGTTAATCAAATTCATAATCCAACTTCTCATTCCCCTTCCGCTTTTCATGATTAAGATCCCATCAAGGAAATTGGAAAATGGTTCATGAAGCTTATGGTGAAGACTAATTTCTCCTTTTCGAAAGATATTATTACTTCTCATAATTTAAATCTTGAATCTAACTTGGGTAATTATCATTTTCTACCATCTCTTTCTCATTACCCCTTTCCCCTCAATCTACCCAATCAATCTCTTCCAAATCTAAGCAATGAATAGGTGTAAGGTAGTCACATTTCATAGGTAAAGGAACAAGAAGGTGAGGATTCTGTCGATCTTTCTTCTCTTTTCTAGAGTCTTTTGGGTGAAGATGGTGCTGCTTCACTCTTGGCTGAGAATGAATCTAAGAATCTTGGTGATGAATCCAATAGAATCAAATTGAATGATCAATTTGAAGTCTTGGAAAATGATTCTGACTCCATTATTGTATGGGATGATGTATGCCCAAGCGCACCAACTAATCTTTCAGTTCCTCTAGAAGATGTTGAATTTGATCTAGCCGAGTAAAATGTTCTTATCAAAACTTCCTCTTCATGTATCTATCCCCTGTGCTTTCTCATTTGTAATGCATCGACTTGAAATGAAGATCCTCCATGCTCTTCAAATTCTCCATCTGAAGAGTTAAATTTTCAATTGACTCATGGTGTTGAGATTATCCATGATGAAAATGAAAACAATCAAATCATTGAGTATTCTTTCCATCCCTCATCATCTCTTGTTTTTCATGAAGACATTTTTTTCAAATCAACCTTCTCATGAAATTTCCCCAAGTCATTCATCTTCAGAGTTGCGACCAAGAGAATATTTTGGCTTGAGTAATTTGATTATTCTTGTAAAATTAAATCAAATCAGTGACAGAGATGGCTTCCATTTGGTTGGTAGTAGTTTTATTGAAATCAATGGTAGTAGCTATCCCCACACCATGCATGATCTAGTCCAATATTCAAAATGTGATTTTACAATCCTTCAAAGTTCTGAGACTTGTCAGGGAGTTGAGGCACTTCAACTTTTGTTGATGATTATGACACGACCTTGCGACTCTGGTAAGGTCCCTGAACTAACTCAGATATGGTTTCTCTCTTGAAATCCTTCTCTTTGCATGGTTTCACTTGATGAAAATTTCTTTTTAAAGATATTTGGTATTTCAGATGTAGTCATTGAAGAATTTATTTTTCATTGAATTCATGAATCTTCCTTGGTTGATTCAACTTCTTGCAAATTTCTTGTATCAAACTTGGGTTTGGAATGTGTATCACTCATAGAAACATGGAAATATGAAGTTAATCATTTCAAAAATAATCTTTGGCTGAAGCAATCATGCCCATCAGATTCATTTCAGAATAGTTAGCTCCTGGTTTTTCTTGTGAATGTTATATCACAAATCTTGTTCTTCATTGCACTTAGAATCCTCTTGAGTTCTCACGAATGCATGAGTTATTGTGTGAATCAAACTCTTCTTTGTTAACTCTATATTGATTGGTCTCACATTTTTATTGTACTGACATTCCTTTTCATTTCTTTCGATGACTACCATGCCAGTACAACATGCAACTAGTCATTAGGAAATTGTTTGTTACATTTATCATGTGAGGGAGATGATTCCTGTGTTCAAGGCATTTATAAATATGTTCAAACTGATCTATCTTTTTTATATTCTAACCAAGGATCTCTTGCCACAAATGGTCCATCTGATCATAATATTAACTATCATTCATTTTATGATTTTCCCACCAGTATATTTTATGACAGTTTTTTCACATAAATTAATATTTATGGTCTATCTCACCATTCAAATACTTGTTAAGAAGCTAAGGCACTTTATCCTTCACTGATGGTTATGTCAAGCCCTCACTATCTTGACAATCCTTCTAAATATGATAAAAATAATTTTCCCTTAAAATATTCTCATCCTGATCCTATGCTTTTAGTTTCAAATTCATATTTTCAAACATTTCAAGATTCTCTAGAGGACTATTTCGAGTTTCATGATCCAATCGTTGAATGGTTGGAGAAATCTTACTTGGAAAGATCCATCATAAATAAAAGGTTTCGAACTTTTCTCAGGCTCGGTAATGAGTATAGTTCAGATGGAGATACATTTGCAAGAAGCCCTCTTCTTATAAGTTTTCAAAAAAAAAAGGTAAAAAAAAAAAAAAAAAAAAAAAAAAAAAAAAAAAAAATTATTTTTTCAACTCGTATTTTCAACTTGTCTCCTTCTAATTTTACTCAAATTTCAAGCAGGAGCACTCGTTGGATGTGAAATTTAATTTTTTATCCAAGTAGTAACCATGTTGCATAATTTTGATGGACCCTACTACACGAAAAATGTAAAATACATGAAAAAATGTGATTGCAATCTTAGGGAGATAAGTTGAAAATACAAGTTGAAAAAATAGTTTTTTATTTTTTCCGTCCATAACTTAATGAGGTAATCTAATATTATTTTATTAATTCCAATATTATTGTATAATATTCCTTAGACAACCCATTTTAGACCTCAAAACTTCTCTAATGGTTCCTCCAAATTGGCATAGATGTTCTAACAACAAATTGGATTATGGGTTTTATCTTGTCTGCAAATTTTTTGGTGCTTATAATTATAGCTTAGTCTCCTTTGTTCTCTTCCTCTCATAGCTTCAGGTAGGGATGTACGATTTCACCATTATTATTCCTCACGGTAATCAAAGTTCTGAGTAGGATGATTATTGTAGTGACGAATGAAGGTCGTCTCAAAAAAGTGAAAAGTTTATCAATCTAACACGTTTTTCTAAATGACATTCCTATCCTGGGTGATGGTACTGAAGTTGAGTGGAATACCTTTTATAGCATCTTCGTTATTTATTACTCAGCCTCAACTATGAAAATAAATGAACAAAAGTTTTCATTTTTTTCTTTAATAGCACCTCTGGTCCAAGTATCCATTCCATTGAATCTATTTTCCCCTATAAGATGTTGCTTGTGGATTAAGGTTTTCATTATCAAGGCTACTTTCTCAAACCAAATTGATATAGGAATAAGAACTGGATATGGCTTCTAAAAATAATTGAAGGTAAGGTGAATAACCGGTGCTATCAGTGGCTCTCAATTGGAGGAAAATGGATATTGATTGGGTCAAATGGGTCAGGTGGTGGCATTCCAAACTTTGGAATTGGCTTGTTGTACTAAAATTAAAGTGTTTTATTTGGATTTCCTTAATAAACTACATTCTATCTTGGGATCACTTTTTGAGGAAGGTTTTTTAGGGGCCAAATATTTGTGTTCTTTGTTCAAAAGATGAAGAAACAGTCAATCATTTATTCTTCTCCCGTGATTTCTAAAATTCCCCTTGGTCTAAAGTTCATGGTTTTTAAAACTTACTAGAAAATGGGTCAATTTAGCCTTTAAAACAATGTTATTTATGGTGTGACCAAAATAGAGGCAACTACAATGCTTTTCCCATTTTCATTGCTTGGGGAATTTGGAAACTTTGAAATAATTTTATATTTGAAGGTACATCCAAGGATATCAATGGAATTCTGGGTTAGATTGTTGGTTTATTTTTGGATTTCTTCAAGCCTTGTAACCTGACCAGAAATCACTCTTTTCATTTTCTCCCAATTTCCTTATCTATAAATGCAGGTTTCTTTGATGGAGCTTATCAAGATGGGGTATGTGGAGGGGGTGCACCATTCTCCTTCAAGATAATGTTTCTTATTACATCTGGTTGAATGCAGGAACATGTACTAATACAAAAGAAAAAGAGTGGTTTCCTAAGCTCTCTTATTCTTTTCACCCTCATTGAATATTCCCACTATGCAGGTTTTCTAGGAATCTAAATGTGTGGTTAATTGGGTGATGAGTAAGGGCCAACTGAAGGTAATTTTGCTAAAATACTGGAGAGGTCACGTTTTTATTCTTAGAATTTAATTTCAAAATCTACTCATCCAACATATTTTGAGAGATTGGAACCATTAGGAACACCTCTTATCTAAAAATGATTTCCAGGAGAAGGAAGGCGACATATTTTTTTAAGATCGTAAAGGTATTCATAGAATGAGAAGAGGCTCTCTTCAGATACCTATGGATTTGAAGGTGGCCAAGTTGGACCATTTCCATTAAATTTTTCTCCTGTTTTGTGTCATTGACTTGTCAAGTTATGTTTTGCATCTACAAGTGTCTAGTTAGTGTGCATCCTTGTGGGCTCTATTCTTTTATTAGCATGTTGTGTATTTCTAGTTATCTCTCTAAATTACCTTGATTTTTGTATTACTCTATAAGTCTATCAATGATGTTATCTTGCTTTTAAGTATTATGATGGTTTATTATTTCTGGTTTCCTCAGGGGGATTCAATGTGTTTGGTTTCCCATATGTTTGTTTCATATATGTATTTGTACTCCTTTTTTCATTAATGAAAGTGTGGTTTTTGTCTTTTGGAAAAGGTTTATCATTAATACCTATTGGGTTATGACAAAGGAAAGAAGCCTTCACTGTGTAAAGATTTACATTATATTTATGATGCATCTATGAGTTACTAAGGTTTGATTTGGTCATGAAACTCATATTATGAATGATGATGGTATATCTTCTTGGTGCATTGAGTTCACACATGCTTGTATGAAAAAACAAATGCATGATTGAATGATATAAAAGGAACTATATTATATCAATTTTAATGTATTGTTGAGTAGTGGAATGAGTGGCATGAATACCTGATCCTACAAAGTAAAGTGGAAGCTAATTTCTCATGAATTCAGAGATGTGTTTCTTTTAGTTTTCACCATTTTCTTATTGGAATAAATGTTTTAATGGATTATGAAATGCTTGGAATGATTGTGATGAAAAGAAATAATACAATGATAACTTCATTTCAATTTAGTTTTAAATCAATTGAAACTTACTGAATTGTTATGTGTATAAGAATTCTAAGATCGCTTCAAGGGATGTTATAAATATTGTAATGAAAATATTTTATGTGTGAACACTTACCACTATTTGGTTGATTAGAAGTAATAACTACAGTTCAAATGGACTTGGTTATGTAATTTCTACCTTGGCCCACTACTGGTCTATACTAGACTTTACAAAGGTCTAATTTTGTCTCTGATGTCTTTGATAACTTATAATCTAAAAAATTTCCCCTTTTACGGGAAGTTCCCCACCTGATGATATGCATATCTAAATACATACTTGAATGAAATAATTATGCGCATGCATATTCTACATGATTATCATATGAATATGTTTCACTAAAACATATAGATCATTGCAGTGGAAATAGACGCAGAAGAAAAATACTTATCTTTTAATTGTACCCAACTCATTCTAGAACATCAACATTCCACCCAACCATAGACCATGTTGTTTGTTTTCTTTTAACAATGGGTCACATAAATGGTTTAATGGTTTATTGAATACAAGCTGTTGGATGAAATGCCCCAATGAAAAAGTTTTTTAGTGGAAAGGGATAGTATTTTTGTGTGTTAGAATTGTTGTATGATAGTATTGTAGGTTACTTATTCCTATTTGCATGCAAGACATTTGAGGAAATGTCTTAAAGGTGTTTTATTACAATTTGCATACAAACTATTTGATAAAATACCTCAAAGACAACAAATCGAAAGTTGCATGATTGAGTGGTATATTTCAGTGAGTATGTTACAAGTGGAATCCTAGCAATGTTACTTATTTGATTTCATACAAAATGTTTGAAACAATTTCTACAAGAAAAAGACCACTTAATTGGTTGTATACAAAATATTTGAAGAAGGTTTACAAGTAAAATTTTTGAGAAAATGTATAAGAGATTAAAATTAAGTTTTTGCAAGTGTGACTAAGATAAATTTAGTAGCGGTACGCCACAAAGTGGTAACAAAGCTTATTTTCAGGCAATTGAAAAGAAAAAAAAATTGGGTATCTCTTAATCTCCACAAGTCATTGATTGAGAACTGGGTATGTCACAATATTGAGGCTAGTAGCCTAGAACTAATGTGCTTGAGCTATAATTGTATTTCATACAACTACCATATGAGTATAATTGGAATAAACATTTCAACCTAGGTTTTCTAATATACTTACAAGTATGAATCCACAAAAAACATGTGACATCCCAAAAAAAGTGATCGACTCTAATTATTGCAAATGCGTAAACTAAAAGCATTAACACAACAATTAAAACTAGTCAATTATTGGAAAGTTAATTCCGAGTCAAGGACCTGAACCTCCATAGTAGTATTAGAACATCACTAATGACCTAAGTGTGTTGAGGCTATTAGTACAAAAATAACTTCAACTATAATTGATTTGCATCCATCTATAATAGGATCTCTTCCCTAGCTTCTTGCTCTCTCCATCAACAACTTCCCCACAAATATTTTCATGTGAAAATACAGTCCATAATTTTCTAGTATTTGTTTTACCATGTATTTGTGCTCCTTGTATGAGGGATCTAATTCCCTAATTCAACATTGATGTTCTGTTCATAGATAACTCCATGCTCCCTGAGGACTTGATTTTCCCATGATTTTCCATCATCTCAAGTTCTATCACATATGTAAGGGGGGACCTGTTCCCTCAGAATCTTGGATGAATCCTTGGCCGATGTCTGTACTAGCATGGAGGTGCTTCTAGGATACGCTCCATGGGAAGAGTTTCCAACATGTTTGCCACATGTACTAGAAGTACCCACTTAGCCTCAATGACTAGGTAAAGATAATTTTCCATGCGTCATCAATAATATTCCTTCATAGGGTTGAGACCACAAAATATAGGAAACCAAAAAGAGACAAAATGTAGTTCAAATAATTCAGGAGTGAATAAGAAACAAAATGAAAGTGACAATTACAAGAACTAAGACTTAGATTTAGAAAAAGCCATATAACCTATCTTCTCATGGTTCCATCTAAATCATGAAACCAAAGCTTTATTGTAAGCATTCCCTTATCCATTTTGCATGATTGAATGCTAAATAAATCCTTTACAAAGACGTCAAACAATATAGAGGTAAAGTGTTATCCTCATAAACATCAAACATTAGAGCGGTCTAGTATTATCCTAGAAACCTCAATGTACAACACACCTTGCATGTCCTTGATATGTCCAAGCTCACACATTCTATTTTCAAATAGGGGAATTGTGTAAGGAGGTTAGTACACCTTGCACCCTTGTTCCCTAGATTTTATTTATGGATCTCTAACAAGTTAGGGAGAGCAATTAAAATTTCTTTAGATATATTTAGAATTTTTAAATTTATTTTTGAGATAATATATAAAAGTTTTTCTATATTAATTTATTTATGTAATTATGATTAAAAATATAGATAATGAAATAATTAATATTTATTAATATTAAATTCATTGAAAAAAATATTCTATACAATCCAAATTAGAGGAAATATATACCACTCCCATAAACTAATTTCTAAATCAAGTTTTAATATTTATTATTAATTCATTATTGTTAGGTAATATATTGTATGTATTCTAAAAATATAGTTCATGAGAATTTGGACTTTCTTCTTTATTTATTTATTTATTTCTTCTTTTTTATTTCTATGTGGTTTATTATTTTGAGAGATCAATGGTTACATTTGTATTACACAGATTTACCCTGAAGGATCACTTCTAGATGGCTCAAACACAGAACTTGACCCTACAAGTGACAAGAGAATTTGAACCCATGACCTTTGAATGACAGATATGATAATTAAACTTTTAGTTTCAAAATATTCAAATCGATCATCTTGTAGATTAAGATACAACTCTATAATTTAAGATAATTACTAGCTTGGATCATCTTAACTTAATCTATCAAGTGCCAAGAGAGATCAAATCCCTCAAAGTGCAAACATCTTTTTTGAGTGCAAATCAAAGAAAAAAAATTGTTCCTCCAAATATTTGATCCCTCTAGGCACTTATAAATCCAATAATTAAATGGATCTAGGTGAGTTTATATATATATATAATTTTTTTAATTTTCTTATTTCAATTTTATGTAATATGATAGCATCAAAAATATTTAGAGGACAATACAACATCTCTTCTATACCACATTGGAGAACTCTTTTTGACTCAAAAATAAATTGTACACTATATTAAAATAATTCATTTGTTTCATTGTTTTCTATTTTGTTATTTATATTAAAATTTTAATATTTTACAATATAATATTTTTGTAAAGCTTGGCAGGTCCATCCATTTTCTATTATATATTAGGCAAATTTACACCACGCGGATTTCCCTGGTAGCCTCAACTTTCCTTGAGGGGAAACCAAGTCTGTTGGCCAACAGTCAGCATTATACGCCATCCAAAAGAAAAATTGCTTCAGTCTTTCCAGTAGAGCTAGGTAAGTCTCAGTGTCGTGTCCAAATACCATATAACTATACCAACTGACATATGCAACACAAAATTTAAAAGCTACACACATAAACAAAAAATAAGCATAATGAAACTAGTCTTTCTGAACATTCTACTCATTAGAGACAGATGCTATAGGATCAAGATCTTCAGTTGCCCCTGGCATGCCATACAACTCCATGATACAAGGGATGTGACAGTTAATATCATCCACCTTGATGTCTTGTTTATGCAACTGAAATAGGATTTTCTCCATGTCTTTTTTTATAGCTAGGAAGGCCCTCATGTATTCCCTGGATCAGGCACCAATGACCTCCAGTCTTCTATCTCCTCTTCTAGTTCCCTTTCCTATCTGATCTCAGCTTTCTAGTTATCAATTAACTTACAGACTCCTTCATCTGTTTCATCCCGATATGTGGCAGTTGCCTCAGCTACGAGGTGCTTAGCAGGCTTGTGACCTCTGCGGCCTTTCATCGTGCTCGGTTTCTTCGTTGCCCAGTGGACCAGACCCCTTCCACCACAACCACACCCTCTCTTTGCTAGATCCATACCCTGTTCCTTGATGCCCATAGAGTTGTTGCGAGCCCACAGTCGAGGTGCCTTCACCTTTCTTCCGCTCTGAGACGCCTTCCTTCTCCACTGCAAATATCTCCTGCCCGGTACATCGAATTCCCTTACCATCTCTACCACCCTGCCTTATTCCTCCCTTTGCCACCTTGCCAACCCACTGACCATGCATTCATGGCTAAAGACACTACACCCCTGCCTTGAGCATGTGGGGGACGACGTAATTAACGTCCTTGTACTAACCATGTCACTTCCAAGCCTGATGCTTCTGACACCCTCTCTCATCCCAATTGAGAGATTTTATAATATTGTTTATTTATATTTATTTTTTAATTTATTAGAGTTATTATATATATATATATATATATATATATATATATATATAATAAATTAAAAATATATGGATTATCCATTTGTATAAACGTTAAAGAATAAAATATTAAAATATCCTAAATTTTTATTTGATAAATATAAAAATCGTATTTTTTATTTTTAAAAATCTTATATCTACCAAATAATTATTTTTATTTGTATATAAATTTAAATTTAAATAATAGGTTTAAAATGATAAAATGATAATTAAAAATTATTTAATTAATTTTAACAATTAATAAACATCATTTGATTCTATACTTTCATGGAAACCTTTTAAAAATACACCATCATATTAAAAGAATTTCAAATCAAATAACATTGTTTTAATATATTTATTTTATAGTGCTTCCACACAACTTTTGTCATAACTTTTAACTTCAACAAAAATATTATCAATATTCCATGAAATATAATAATATATTTGAAATGTCACAAATCAAGTGATATATTTTTTATTTAATATCTCGCGTACATGATGTTTGTCCTAATCTTAACGCCATAAAAAATTCACAAAAATCGTCTTCACAATGGGATCCTAGTCTATAATACAGGGTAATCTACAATTTTGTCTAATTTTATTTTTGCTTAATTTCAAAATAACATTTTCTAATTATTAAAATATAGTAATTTTTTATAATTTTAATTTGTTTTGTTATTTAAAATTTATAAATAAATGGTTATTTTGAAATCGAATATAATGTATGGTGGAAATTCTCAAAGCCTTGGTTGAGAAAATCTAACCAACTTTCGGGACGTTGTGGTATTAGCAAAGAGCAGTAACTAGCGGTGAGATGTGGATGATAAAACAAAGTTCCTGGCCACAAGCCATCAGCTCAAGGCAAACAGGTTATCGACTAACATGATTTAGGTTTGTATCTCTGGTATTATCTCCACATTTCCTTACATCCTCTGCATTATCTATTGGTTCTTATAATATGATGTTCCCAACCTACAAAATTCTTCTCTCCATTGTTCACTCTAAAGTCCTCCACATCATTGTTCTTCTCTGCATTGTTACATACCTCCTCATCTATGTAATTCATCTGCAGCTCCTGCCTCCTCCTAGACGTCCATATGCCCCTCTGGACTGACCTCCACAACCTCATTTGTCCTCATTCACTCCTGAAGGGGGCTGATTGTCTCCATATCACTGGATACAACATCCTCTGTTATCGTTGGTATAATTCCTTCATCATCTCCCACCCCTGCAACTCTTTCGGTATCCAACTTTGTGACAAATGGTGGACTTGCCCGGGTTTCTGTTGTTGTTGCTTCTGTGATGGGAATTAATTGAATTCACTCCTTACCATCAATCCACCATTACTCTTTCTATGCCTCTCGTGCTCAGCTCTGGATCGATTTCGACCTGATTCCAAATTTTTGGCACTGGCTTTTCTCGATTCTGACATAGTTGAAAAATTGGTTGGCGTTGTTTTGGCTCCATCCACTGAGACATGACAGGGGTCTATATCCCACATTGTTTTCTTCCATTCGCCATCTGCCCACTTAAATTGGGATATCCACCCACTGTCCTTCTCCATATTCTATATTTAAACCCTTCCTAACTCATGTTACTTACCACATTTGGCCTTTATTTTTGGTGGCATCCCCCTTTGTTTTCACCTATTGTGGGTACTCTCTTCGAAGCAAAATTTTTCCTTGACTACTGACAACTGCGGATCCCTAGACATCCTTGTCAAGGACTCATTTACCACCCCACCTTCCTTTTGTCCTCACATTATTAATCACACATCCTACATTCTCCTGGTTGTATTGGTGCCTCTCTACCTATACATCTGGCAATGGACATCCTTGCATCAGACACCTTAGCTCAGGAGGTGTACATCAGCGCCACAATGGATGCAGAGAATGCATTTGGGTAGCGGGCCCCTTCCCAAGACACTTGGCATTTGTCTCGTCCATCGCACCTACAGCCAAATGGCACACATGTGACCTCGCCTTTGCATGGGCTCTCGCATGCGGTACATGACCGTCGATCTCACCACCCCAACAGATCTATTAAGATTACCAAACCTATGCCAGCTCTGGTATTTGGCCAAGATGTGCTTACTGATCGTGTAATCCGTCTTTAGAAACGCGCTCTTGTGGGGAAGTGGCATTTTACCGATATGGGAGATGCAGACATGTGGGTCTGGTTAATATCTAAATGGAGAATTATGTTAGACTACATGCCTATAGTGGTTCATCTTCTCAATGAATGGTATAGCTTCCACTTTCTCTGCTAGGAAGACCTTATGAAAATGAATTTCCTTGGGTTAACGGACGGAGTTTCCTAGCTTTACATTCCTGGTACATAGGTTTCAACCCGTTGAAGTAGACTCCCCAGAACAAGCTTATTTGGGTTAAACTTCCTGTCTTACCCATAGAATTCTGGAAGAAGCGAGTCTTCAATGATATTGGAAATGTTATTGGTAAGTTCATGTATGTTGATCCTCGGTGTTTTGGGGCTCCTAATAAATAGGTTGAATGGATTCTCATTGAAAAGGAATACAAAGGCATTTTTCAAACCACATTGCTCTTAGCTGGGATGATACACATCTGATTCAACGATTGGATTTCTGGGGCATTCCATTTCGTTGTCTAAATTTTCATTGCAGCAAGCATTTACTAGATCATTTCCATCAGCGTTTGGGTCCCAGACCCATGGCGACTCATCATCATCGGAATGGCTACTGGCAAAAATTCAAAGGTGTACCAGTTGTTGCTTCATCTCATGGGGGGTCCAAAACCCCATCACTTGGCTTCGGCGCTCCTTAGATCAAAGGTAACTCTAAGCCCACTGCTCATAGTCTCTTGTTCAATCATTATTCTGCTAATCCGTTAGAATCTACCCCTATCCCCATTTTATCTTCTTCACTACATTCCAAAGAGACGGATTTCTCTTCCATTGATGCCACATCACCACATCCAACCGCTCCTTGCATATCACCCCCTCGTGATTGGCTGTCACTGCCGCCAGCTGCTTCGTGACATCTGACATCACAAGATCCAATCTCATCCATCGATATTATGTATGTCCTGGTGCAAACACCCCCCACGACATCATCTCATCTTCCCCATCTATTGACCCTCTCCTGTATCGCCTCACTCACCCCTATACTCTACCACTAACTCCGTGGACAGTGACCTGAAATTCCTCCTTCAGAAGAAAACATTGAACCTCCGGTCGCTCACTATCCACAAACCTATTGGCCCCTCTTCCCCACATATTAGCCCCACATCTGTTGAGAATATCACCGTTCATTGCAAAAATCCCCATGACAATCGGCACTTTCGCGGACCTCCACATCCCCTTCCCTCCTTCAGTCCTGCCAATTCTCATACCCTCATTAATGTTCCCATTGTTGATTCTACCCCTACTCGGGCCCTTGGAGCATGGAGCCCAGACACAGCCAAACATGACCTTAATCCTATCTCTCAATATGAGGAGATTAGGGGCCACCCCTAAATTTCTAGCCTGAAGGAATTTTTCTCCTCTCTCCACCCTTACATCATTCTTCTACAAGAAAATATGTGTGTTGCTCCTCAAGTGATTGATTACTTCCGGAAAACGCTTCCAGACTGGCATATGGCTGCCACAGATGCACACGGGCTCTCAAGTGGCCTGGTCGCTATTTGGGATCCTCGATGGGTCAAGTCCCATGATTTCTCTTGTTTTGCAGGGATTCTCCTTGTTGGTCACATTCATGGCCTCATAGGCATAATTCATGTCCTTAATGTATATGCTCCTTACCGTGATTGGGATAATTTTTGGCAACATCTGATTGAGACAGAGTTACTTGATCTTTCTTTCCTCGTCATTGCAGGAGACCTTAATTGCACTGTTGGTTCACATGAGAACTAGGGCTGCACTAGAAGGGCTGATGTCATGGTGGACTGGTTTAAGGATATTATTCTGGAACACAATCTGGTGGATATTTGTCCCTCCACTATTATTCCTACTTGGGACAATGGGAGGTCGGGTGCGGGTTACATTGCAAAGCGACTTGATCGCTTTCTCCTACATGAACAGATCATTGAGAGGCTCAGCATGGTTTCCTCTGAAGTTATTAGCTGCCACATATCTGACCATCGACCTATTGCACTCCATTGGCGATGTGATGAGTACCGTGGTGGCTTGCCCTTCAAATTTGACTGAGTTTCGCTGGAGGATCCCGCATATACTGACCTTGTTAAAGATGTATGGCATAGAGATGGGATTCAGAGTTCCTCCCATATGCAACACATTCTTGATAAGCTTGGGGTCCTACAGAAGGAGACAAAGCAATGGGAGAAAATAAAGAGGCAGCATATGAATAGAGAACTCGCTGCTATAAAAAAGGAACTCCTAAAGATCCGCCCCCACTTATTAGAACATTCTCTTTGGGATGAAATCTGAAGTCGCATACATGTATATTGAATCACAAAAGCATAAACTACTTGATATCAAGGAGATTACATGGAGATTAAAAAGAAGAGAAATTTTGATCCAGGAGGGTGACTGGAATACCAAATTCTTCCACATATATGCTAATTACAAGCATCGAACAAACTCTATATGGGAGATATTTGACTCAAATGGAAACAAACACAAAACACAGCAAGATATCAGTCGAGTCGTTGTCTCCTACTTTCAAGAAGCTTACAATCAAAGAACACTGGACTTCCTGGAGGATCAAATTTGGGGAATACAACACTTCCCCACCATGTTCGATGCCGATGCAAATCGGGCTCTCTTCCAATATGTCACGACGACAGAAATATTGGATGTTCTCAAATCATTCAAAGGTGACAAGAGGCCCAACCCTGACGATTGGACCATCAAACTTTTCACTCATTTCTTCGAGCTCTTACAATTTGATCTTGTAAACATGGTCTAGGAATCTCGTGTTTTGGGCTATATTCATCCCCACTTAAACTCCACTCATATTGCATTGATTCCGAAGAAGCCACTTTCCCATACTTTATTGGACTTCCACTCTTTATCTCTATGTAATCTTGTCTACAAGATTATCTCCAAGACCATTCCAAATCATATGTGTCTCATCCTCTCCACGTTCATCTCTCCTTAGCAATTCGGTTTTCTAAAAAATCGACAAATTCATGACGCTATTGCAATCACACAAGAATGTCTACATTCTATCCACTCAAAGAAATTCAGTGTAACTATCATGAAAGTGGACCTTAGAAAAGCCTTTGAATGTCTGGATTGGGGTTATGTGTGATTGGTTCTCCACAAAGTGGGTATACAATCCTGTGCTACTGAGTGGATCATGGCATGTGTATCAAATGTTCAATTTTTTGTGATTATAAATGGATACCCGACGACATACTTCAACCCCGCGAGGGGATTTTGATAGGGTTTCTCTCTATTATCCCTTCTTTTTATTCTGTCTGTGGACAGACTTAGCCTACACATTACAAATGCTGCAACTGAGGGATAGTTTCATCCACTTCACATTAGCAAACATATTCAGATCTCTCATAGTTTTTTTGTCAACGATGTGCATATCATGGGGATCCTCAACAGGTTTCCTTAGCTACGCCTTTTCCATATTTTCACTAAATTTGGGAATTCATTTGGTCTTATAATGAATCAAAGTAAATCCTCTGTTGTACATGATCAATGCGATATGGAAATTATTGACTACATTTCAAGGTTGTTTGGGGTCGCTTTTGAGCATATGTCTAGAGGTATGAAATATCTCAGTTTCCATATTAAGCCATGTAATTACCGGATCCTAGATTGGCAGTGGCTTGTCAATAGATTCTATTAGAAAATTTCAGGCTGGAAATTTAGATGCCTTTCGATGGGAGGCCTTTTCACTTTAACACAAGCTGTGATTACTCAAATGGGCATGTACTAGGCACATTTATTCCATCTGCCTATCATCATCATAAAAAAACTAAATGGGATCATAGCTAACTTCATCTGGTACGGTATGTGACAAAAGCATAAATATCATCCTTCCAAGTTAGATCACATCTCCATGGTGAAGTGCCTGGGTGGCTAGGGAATTTTGAATTTGAAGAGATTCGGCTATGCTCTTCTGCTCAAATCTTTATGGCAAGGGATCTTTGGCAATGGCACTTGGTGTTTTATCATCAAACATAAGTATCTGAAGGAAATCGATTTTGTGGCTTGGCTGCGTAGAGGGTGTATCGGATGTAACACCAAATTTGTTGTTTGGCACAACTTTACAGAAGTCCACTACTATTTTCTATCACTCTTCTCTTGGAAACTAGGTTCTGGTCACCACATTGCTATTGGACAGGATTACATCCGGGGTCTTGATGATCTCGACAGTATCACGGATCCCCTCCTTCATGGACTAAACAACAAAGGTGTTTAATTTTGGCAATAAGTCATTTCGACTTGGCATAATAGAGGCCACATTTGGAAACGATCTGTGGACCTGGGACTTATTAGATAGAATGCAAAAGAATGGGAAAAGCTATGCACACAGCTACAACTATCCAGAATTTGCAGAGATGTGAAAAGAGATTTGATTGTATGGAGGGGAAAAATGAGGGGCACCAACATTATGGAGGCAGATACATATCACCTTCTCTATTGTCAGGACACCATATATCTCGAGGTATGCTAGTTTTTTAAATTCTAGAATTCCTACATTCCTTCTAAAATCACTCCTTTTCTCTCATTAGTCTAGCGAAATAAAAATTTGACATGGGCAAACCTCCAAAAAAGAAATTGGTCTAGTCCTGGGATATGTGTTCTTTTCAGGAATGTGGAAGAAGATAATTTACAACTGTTCATTAAGTTCCTTGTTGCTTCTAAAATCTGGAAAAATATGGCTACCATTTTTGGTTTCCAACACCCATGGTTCACCTGCATTTCTGACTACCTTGAATGGTGGAGTCAACAAAATGTCACCTGGCGCTACATTCCTCCTATTTTCTTTTGGGAGATATGGAGGTGGAGAAATAATAGTATCTTCAATAACTACAGAGAAAACAATGCATTGGTGACAGAGAGAATTAGAATCACACTCTCTTCTGGACTACAAATTGGCATGGATAATAAAAAATCCAAAAAATCACTATCATGCAGAGATCATATACCCTGCAGGGTTTTTTTGATGGTGCATCACAAACCAGCAGATGTGGATGTGGGTTCTTGATCCAATTTTTACCCGAGAAGGCATATCATGTTCACTGGGGTGTAGGTATAGGCACTCATACAAAGGAAGATGCGATTACATTATGGGGCGTACTCTTGTTTTGGAGAATTTGGTATCTACGGATAAATACTAATTCCCTAGATAAGTAGCCATATTTAGAACAATAGTTTAAAGCACTTTAGCCTTTTCCTATAAGCAATAGATAAGACAGAATATGAGAAGGCCTACTTGTAGTTTCGCTTTCCTCTTGTCTCTTTTGTATCTATCTTGTCGCTCCTTCCCGTACTTAACATGCTTGAGAAGTACCTGTAAACACCAACAAAAGACAAAGAACTGATCAAAGAAAAAGATCTATTGAATACAAGTGAATGGAATCAGATACGTTTCACACATATAAACATCATATAACAATACAAACATATGGGAAAAAGGTTCAAATACTTTATTGAATAGAAAAAGGAATTACAACCATTGTGTCTGATTCAAAGTCATTCCTCCAGCTTGGATCCCATCCACATCACATCAAAAGCATGACAAACTTGTAGGATTACAATACTTGCTTCAAAACCAATTCTCACGGCAACATTATCTCCTTACAATTCAACATAGTCCAGCCTCTGATCACTTATATGAGTATTCAATTTATAGGAAGATGAAGGTGGTTATGTCATAAATGGGGGTTATTGAATGGCCTTCCATACTTAGAATTAGTTCCATGGAGGAAGGGATGAGAGGATAGGATGCATCTTAACTCATTCCTCATCCATTTTCGAGCTCATAGGAGTTGATAAGTGAGGGAAACTTCTAGATGACTCCAAGAGATAAGAATATTCCCCAAACCCTATGTGAATTTTGCTCAATTTCGCTCAGCGCAGGTGAATGAAGGCCTAAGTGCTCTGCAGAGCACCCTAGCATGGACTTAACTACCATGTAACGCACCCTTACATGGGCCTCCCTCCGCTGATCCCTCTAAAGGTCATTTCAGGATGTGTTTAGGTCATGAAATTGTATGGGAAGGAGGCATTCAAAAGGGTGACTTGTTTAGGGCATGCAACAACTGAAATTAGGGTTTGATGAGCCCTAAAACACTGATTTGGATGATGGAAGTGATGTGCCCAAATGGATCTGTAACAATTTTGGCTCACTAATTTCTTGAATATTCCTTTTATCCACATTTTCGAGATTCCAAGATCATCATTCCATGGCCACAGTACAATATCAAAGTCCACACTACAAGGTTGGTTACAACAAATTACAACTCTATGGAATTCATAACATCTCTCTTCGATTCAACATATTGGTAGGGAGTTCAATCATGCTACAAATGGTCTCTCCAAGAAAGGTTTACTAGACAAACTGGATGTTTTACACATTGAGATCAAGTTGAGAGACACATGCATGGAGGCGGGTGCACCCACTGCGAGGATAAAACTTCTCACCTTGACTTATTTCTTTGTTGATTATCAAATGAGCCTTCTCTGACTATTTTTGTCTACTAATATTATCTGCACTATTTCTAAATTCCATACTTTTTACCTATTGCCAACCTTACATGATGTTTTATGGAATCATTAGATCTTTCTATTATCTTCTAAATTATATATACCGAAGGTCTATGTACAAGGACTAGTTATATGGATGACTGTAGCATATGGGTCGGCCCCTGTTATTACTGATATTGATGCAATATTGGAAGCTTCCTATGAAGTAAATGTAACTTTTTAAAAATTAAATAACGTTTTTGTCACACTAAAAAATGGTTATTTTTAATTTACGATTAAAATAATAATAATAATAAAACTTTATTTACCCTTCAAATTTAAATCTCGGAAGGAAAAAAACAAAATTATCTTACGTGAACCATATTTCAGTGACCCATGCAATAAATTTGTTATTTTTTAATAAAAGCTGCTCATCACTGAAGCGGGAAAAGGGCTGTCACAAGGAATTTAACCGCTTGTCACAAGGAATTTGTTAAATTTCTTGAAACATTTATTAAAAAATGTGATATATTATGAACATCGAAGCGATATATGCTCCCTGTGTTTGTTTTCTTTTTCAATTTTATATATTTTTCCATTAAAAAAAGCAATATACAATTCCAATATTACAGCTTTAAAAAACTTGTCACCTCAACTATTGTAATGTAAAATTCGAACATAAGATTTACGCTTCATATATTTGAAACATTCTGGAACCATCTAGCGACAATGCGGGTAAAACTTTTGTGCCGTATACCACGTACGCGATGGGGATGTTTTTGTAATCCTCCCTTTATTTATTTATGCGATTGTTTTCTAAATTCCACTGTGTAGATGACGTCCCGAAAGACGCTACCATGACCTCTGCCTCGGGATTATCATTACCCAGGGTGTTCAGCAGCCGCGGGCTACTTACCTCGATTTGATCAATTGGAAAGCCAAGCAAGCAATGACCCGCTCGGGGAACGTTTTCAGTAGGGTCTTTCCCTAGCCGGATAAACATAGGCCTGGACCGTTACACGTCTAGGCTCTTTCGTGATCTCAATATGATGCGCATACTACGTAGAAGAGGGCTTCGAAATGTGTCCCCCCAGTGGATGGTTATATATATATATAATCAGACTTACTACAGACAAGAAGTTAAAGCAACAAAGGTGTATCCCAGTGGATGGTGTGATATATAAAATATGTGAGTAGTGAAATTGAACAGATTTATTGCAGAGGGGGAAATTAAAGCCACTCTTCTGTCAGGATACCATCTTATCTGCATGAATCCGCAGAGATTCGAGGCGTGGACAGTGTTTGAGTCACATCCATTTTACATAACTCCACAGAGACTCTAAGAGCGCCCTTTCACCCGGTGTCCAGGAAAAAGGAGTCGTTGTGTGCTTGATTGCAATATCAGTCTGACTTTTCTGGCACGCGCCTCGTGACAATGGACTACAAATTATCTCCTTCAGCGGATGTACACCAATCTGAACAAACGCTGGTAAGTAGTCAAACCTTTACACCGATGGACTTCAAGATAAGTACCAGGCGGAATGGAACTTTGATGCGATCGATAGCAGGTAGAATCCAACGTATATGAAAGATTTTTGTAGGGACTGGTCAAGTCAAGGTGCGAAGGTTTCGGGTTATTTTAAAAGTTAAATGTCACCTATAGAGCAGCACAGCACAATGCAATTTTATATGATTTTAACTATCAATTCAAATGTTTTAGGTAAAGATATCTATTGTACAAAAACAATTAATAAATGTGGTACGTAAAACAAACCATAGTAATCACACAATATAAAATTTGAAATGTAGAAAATATTTAATTAATCTCGTAAATCCATGAAAGTAATGTATTTTGTAGGCTCATCTATATCACAATCAGTAATTTTAATAAATTAAATCTAGCATTCAAATGTGCTTCCCCTCGTTGAACCCATAGCCAATTAAAAAAATAATAATGTCTATCAATGTGTTCATCAAGCTGACAAGGCCGTGGAACTTTCACATTTTTAGAATTTGATAGATAACGTGTCATTTCAAAATTCTAGAAAGGAAACAATCATATCAAAATTTGCCATTAATTTCATGTCCAGACAAAATCAAGAAACTTCAAACAGTTCAGCAATATACTTATGGAACAAAATCTGGAAACTTTTACTAGTGCGCAATAAACGTATCAGACATATAGTATACAATAATATCGGTTCGTTACGTTCCACATTTATTAAGAAGTATGTCTACGGTCGACTCCAATTAAATTAGCACAGCCATGTAATAACGAGTTGATAAACGCCTTGTCTCCTACCTCCCCCTCTAAGAATTATAGAGAACTTAAGCACGCAACAATGTATTTATTTTTCTTCACAAATTAAGTTCATATACTCAGGATCTATTTCATAAACCATGATGTTATTTTTGTCCTATGATAACATGCGAATAATTTCATATTCTTTAGAAATTAAATTTATATACTTCCCACATTTTATTATATAATATATATAGTAATTTTATAAATTATTACTTTCTCATATATAAATATATATATAATTATAATTAATACATTTAATATATAAATACAATTAAAAATAAATAAATTATTTATTGATTATGGTTATAAGTGTGTTTATTTTAAAAGTAAAGTTTTTAATATTTTTAATTTAATAAAGTGGATTGGTAAGATCTACCTCTAGGAAATATTCTATGCAATACTATAATATATTCATATATCAAGATTAAGATTTATCTTTAAAAGTAGTTATATGTATTTGTTTATTAATTAAATTGTTAATTACAAAAAATATGATTATAAACAAATATGATATAAATGAATTATGGTTTTTTGGACATCTAAAATTAATAACTCATAATATTTGGCCATAATATTGTTACAAAAACTATTTACAAATTAATGATCTCCATAGTAACATGAAATTGAAATCTATATAATTAACAATATGGTTACATAGTTTCATTATATATTATATAAATTTTTTTATTAATAATTAAAAAAAGTATGTATTTTACCATCCTCCAATAAGAGATACTTATAGCTTTCAATATTTATGAATACTAACAGCTATCCTGGGCCTCTCTTAAATTAGGCCTGGCAATTACCACTTTACTCTATTAAAAAAAAAAATTAAATAATTTTTGCTACAAATCGCAGTCCGTGATGATTTATGGAGTAATAGTTTCACGTGGAGGGAGGAATAAAGAGAGAAAACCCGGAAGGGTTCTTCCTTGTTCGGTTCTTGTTCGAGTGGACCCTGTCCTTCCTGTTCACTGGTGCTCTTCTGCATCGCAAGTGGAAGACTCGACATAGAAAAGTGATTATTCAAAATGGACGATGTGGACCATTATATGATACGCAGTGGTGGGGTTTTGAAGTGTGTGTCAATGTCACGTATATATGATAATACACTTCTCGCTGAACATGGATATTGGAGAATAAGACGGCATGATCCTGCAACTTGCACATATGAAAAGAATCCGATCCATTGCTTGAATGAATCTCAAACGGTATCGTGTCCGCTCTGCAATGTTTATCCTAAACGTTTAATCATTCCCCTGTTATAGTTTTATCAACATAATATTAATAATAATAGAATTTATTGCCACTGTTAAACAATCAAATTGACTTCGTTGGGACAAATCAATCTTATTCTAATAATGTGATGTTGGTGTTTTTAATAATTAGAATATATAGTATATATATATATATTTTTTTTTTAAATTTTGTTTGAAAATTGTGAGGGGGAAATTTAAAATTTAAAATTTAAATGTTAAAAAATAAGATAAACAATTTTGGACTAAAACTATTTATATTTAAATAACCTGAACACAGTCTCACTTCAAATTATATAATCATCTCTTAAAAAAAAACATCTATCTATTAAACAATTACCACGCACTCGGTCACTTGATCGACCTTCTAAATCAAGAGACAATGCAATTATGGTACCCATTGCCACTTGGGTAATATACAGACAAACAAAAAAAGGAAAGAAAAGCAAGCGATAAACAATAAAGTTCGACGATGGGATTCAAATTCAGGGGAAAAAATAAGAATGTTTAACTATTTGGTTCGAATATCGTATAATTTGGTGAAATTCGATTTGTTTCTGAAAATTCATGATTTGGGTTTTGTTATTTCATGGACATAGAATACCATGAGTTCGTTATTTTGTGGTGAGCATAGGATGTTAACGGCAGTTGAACATAAATAGAAAATTGTGTGCATATAGAAATAAATAGATAGTAGGAAAAATCGATGGAACTTTGATTAGTTATTATATTGAAGTTTACATAGTTCATTATCAACCAGCACAATTCATCATTGTCTACATAGAAATACAGCTACAGACCAAGAAAATAACGGATGCATCTGCAATGTTAGAAACCGGCATCCTTAGTCCTGATAAAATGACTGGAGAATAAAAGACCAAAGCACAAAAAGTAAAACAAGAAATAACAAGACAACCAACAGAACAGACTGTAGGCAATCTATCAGAAATGGGCATATTATAGAACCCCAGCCAGGAGATTATCTACCCTGGTTATTTCTATACAGTTGCGTGCATATAGAAGTAAAAGTAAGGGAAATGGATAGTAACTACGAAATTGGAAAAAAAATCATTTTCTAATTTCACTTTTTCTTTGCAGGGCTGAAAAGTCAATAAAACAGGAAATGAGAAATGAGAAATGAGAAAATTAGTGAAGTAACTTTTGAAAAGAAAAATTCAAATTGCATAGCATGTAATTGAGTGGAGCAATTGCAATGGATGAACAAATATAAAATTCGGAAGCTTCAATCTGCGGAACAGGGAACAGGAGTCGTCCCCGCCACTCCCAACTTGAGTGAGATAGTTGAGAGAAACAGGGGAGTCACGACTCACGCGCCAGGAGGTCCCGCCTGGATAAATCTTGTTCTGCAAGTGGGGTGCATATATAATATGCTATATATGATTGTCAGGGTTTCCTCATGATAGGTATGTCTACGCTCTTATCCAGTGGAGCGATGTCATAGGACATAATACAAGCAAACGGATAGCGTAAACTTCGTTAAAATTATGAATCTTGCTTTGCTCTCATTGTTAGGATATGCGTGCTGTATTATAGGTGCTCGCGGTGTTTGATATATGTTCTATATGCAATTCCGTTTATCTAAAATGTCCTCTGAAACAACCTGAGCCGGAGCCCTTTTAGATTCGTTGATATTAGTGCCAACCTTTCAAAGAATATTTGATGCTCCATTATTGTCTTCCAAAGAATATAATAATATATCGATAATCGACAGATAAGATGAACATCACATCAAGAACTGCGGCGTCTTTGGCTCTTGATGTCTGCTAGGTTTGTGAGCACATGAGTTCCCATCATTAATTTATATATTGCAGTAGAGATTCAAGTCTGCGCAGGTCTGTGCGTTATAATGGTTTGCATGGTCGTGCCAAGAAGTCTGTTGCTCCAGCCACTGAAGAAGTCGGAGATGGACTGTCCCAGTGTGGTTCTAAGCTTGGGGTACTGTCCGATTGAGACTGAAATGAGTTCTATCAATTGCAGTAAGAAGAATACTTCTCTATCTAGCCCTGCCTCTGATGAAGTTGAAGAGCCCACTATGAAAGACGCAATGGAAGGTGACTCTACCACTGAACACAATCAAGACAATGAAGTGGGCAGCGCTGTTACTGAAGAATTCAGCCCTTATATGAAGGGTTTCTCAGAGAACGGAAGACAGCTAGAGTTGGAGGAAGGTCAGTTCAAGGATTGGGTTTTAGCAAGATCGAAGGGAAAGAATGTTCGAGGGCTGGAGAGTCTGGGCGGTGGAATAAACGTAGTACCGGAGTCTGCCCGAGAGTCGCACGGACTTGAGGTTATGAGAAGATATTCATTAATGTTGTTGCAGGAAACTGGTAAGCTGCAATCGTCTCAGTACAAGGGCGTGGTTCCGCAGCCCAATGGCCGATGGGGTGCACAGATTTATGAGAAACACGAACGCGTTTGGTTGGGAACGTTCAACAAGGAAGAAGACGCTGCCATAGCTTACGACAGAGCGGCCCTCAAGTTCCGTGGTCGGGACGCCATGACCAATTTCAGTTTGGCCCGTGGCGGCAATCCGGAAGCCCGATTCATGAGGGAGCACACAAAGGAACAAATTGTCGACATGCTTCGAAAGCACAGTTATGATGAAGAATTTGAACATAATAGCAAGAGGATCAAGATGACGCCTGCTCGGCCGGCCAGTACGAATAACGAGGAGTCAGGGTCGGAGGGGCCCGGCCAGAGAGAGGCGGAAACCAGGTGGCCAGACGACCGAAACGGAAATTCTGGAATGGCGGGTCTTCTTCGAGAGCACCTTTTCGATAAGGCCGTCACGCCCAGTGACGTGGGCAAACTGAATCGCCTTGTTATTCCCAAGCTGCATGCTCAGAAATACTTCCCTTTGGTAATAGATTCCAGCGAGAAGGGGTCGCTCTTGGATTTCGAGGAAGACACGGGGAAAATCTGGCGTTTCCGTTACTCGTATTGGAAGAGCAGCCAGAGCTACGTGCTGACCAAAGGGTGGAGTCGGTTTGTGAAGGACAAGAAATTGAAGGTCGGCGACTTTGTTTCGTTTCACAGGGGATCGCCGGAGCCTCGCCAGCTCTACATCAGCTGGAGACACAGGGCATCGGTTCGGCCCCCACTTGGAGTCGTCCCCCAATCCCGCCAATCCAAAGCGGAATTTGTGCATCAAGGTTTGTTGTCGTTGTCCTCGAATAGTTTCAATTCCGAAACCCAGGTTACCGTCGTCGGTAACGCTGAATGGTTGCCCATCGTCTGGCCCAGTTCTAGTAATTCCGCCGCCTTTACGCAGTTCAACTCTAATTATATCCTTCCCGTGGTCAGCAAAGCGGGTAATTTCGATCACCTGTGCTCCCATATCTCGGAAACTTCTCTTAACGGAGACTTTTCTTTCCGTTTCTCAGAGCCGGCCGCCGCACAAACGGACCAAGACAGATTCCGCACTATCAATACCGACGAATTGCCAACGATTGGTTTGTACTTGAACCTTCACAACTCGCTCAATTCCGGCGACGGAAGTACAAATATCAAACCACTGCATCAGCCCTCCGCGGCACAAGAAATGGAGACCCCGGAGCACAAAACGACATCGAGTCTTGATCCTGCGAGCAAGAAAGGATTAAGACTTTTTGGAGTGAGTTTGACGGAATCCTAATGATCGTCACTATAGCCGAATTTACGGTGAGATATCTTCCCATCCCTTCTTTGTCCCACGACGACGCTGCTACAGTGCACTGTATGGAAATAATAGGCTGTACTTAATAAGCGACACTGCAAGGGAAAAGTGCGAAAGGTCTCCCACCGTTACGCATAATATGGAATTTCTTGAGCATTTTATCCGGTAAAATTGAGTCAGTGAAAGTTTTAGGGTGTTTTTATGCACTTATAGTGCATTGTAGTGAAAGTAAAGGTCTCTTTAAGTACTTGCTATTAGTGAGCTGAGGTATTGAGCCCCGTTATTACATATAGTTAATGCTTTTAAAAAGTTTGGCATTCTCTATTGTAATGGGCTAGATTTGAGCAAAAGTTTTAGTTGGTCTGAGTTACTTGGTAAGTTAAGGTATATGTGGTTCTGGTTGCATTTAAGTGGAGACTTGGTAAGTTAAGGTATATGTGGTTCTGGTTGCATTTAAGTGGAGAATAATAATAGATTTATTATTAAATGGATTTTTTGAGGTTGCAGTTTTATAAGGTAGGTAAATCATGTGTAGATATTTTATGAGTGAGGTTTTATAATTTTTTTTTTTAACATTATTTTATTGTCAACAAGATATCTCAAATTTAAATTTCAAGGGAATTATTTAGATCTAACTTAAAAAGCTTTCATGTTCTTTATTATCTAGGTTTATGATTAGTGGTTTTCCCATTTACATATAGTTTATAAATTTCTATCTGACATGTAATTTTTTATTTTTGTGGTTATTGCTTTTTTTAAAAGCATGCTCACACCAAGGGCTCTATTCATGCCACTTCATCCCCACCAACTTCTTAATTTTGTTACCATCTATGTTGGTTTTAGTATTTTTCCTCTACATCAATCTACTAAACTAACAATCTCACATACATTATTTTATTATTAACAAAATATCTCTAATTTAAATCTGAAGGGGGAATGTTTAAATTTAAAGAGGGAATGCTTTGGATCTAATTTCAAAAACCTTCATGTTCTCTACCATGTATGTATATGTTTAGCCCTAAGAATTCACCAACTCTTAGAATCCTTTTCCCATTTACATGTAGTTCACAAATTTCCATCTCCAAATTACTTTTTCTTTTTTCTTTTTACTTTTTTTGGTTATTTCTATTTCAACATATTCCTCACACCAAGGTCTTTATTCATGCCACTTCATTGTAAGAAACTTCATGATTTTGTTTCCATCTATGTTGGCTATAGTTTTTTTCCTCTGCTTGACCAAATGCTAGAGTACTTTCTCCACGAAGTAGTAACTTCTCTTTTATGGCCATTAAAAAAAAAATGAAAAATTTAAATTGATGCAAAAAGAAAATAATTAAAAAGATTACATAAATGTGAAAACACATATAACCAAGGAAAAACCAGCCAACAATAGATCTATTATCTTGTGGCTTAGAAATAGTCATTCTTTGACTTAAATGCAAACACTTTAGCCTATCCAAGTGCCTTGTTCACTCATCCATCTTACTTACTAAAACCACCATGGTTGACCTAACAATATTGGCTCTTTCACCAAGTCCATTTTACTTGAATTTACCCCTTTACACTTAATTAGAGAAATTATTTTGACCTAATATGAAAAACATGCATCCTCCTCTCCCCTCTCAATCAAGTCTACATCAAGACTTTACCGATAAGGTTATGCATGCTTGAGGATTGTGGTATGTCCATTTACATATAATTTAAACAAAAAAAGTTCATCTTTAAAGTAATTTTTTAAATTCATTTTTTCTATTCTCACTCTTAAGCTACCATTTTCTAACTTTACTGATTGCTCACACTAGGTCCTCTCTTTATGTAACTTCATTATAACCAAAAACTTGCTAATTTGATCTTTATCTTTATATCAATGGTAATTTCATATTACTTTTAAGTGAGTTGTCTATTCCCTATTCTTTTATGACTTGACCAAACACTACATATAATTAAAAAATAATTATAAATAAAAAAATATAATTTACCTTGGAAAACTTTAACTACATAAAAACCATTTAATAATAAATCCACAATTTTATGACTTAAAAACAAGTATTCCTTGATTTAAATGGAGTTAGTCTACCACAAATACTTTAACCTCGACCAACTATCTTTCTCTATTTTTAACTTATTACAGTGAAAAATCCTCAAACATTTTAAAAAACTTTAAATACATGTAAAACCACAAGCAATTATATTATTGACAGAAATACATGTAAAACCACAGGCCATTGTATTATTGACCGAAAACCATCAACTATTATTGACTTTTACTCAACATCGACAACGACACTCTCAATTTATTTTGGATTTTGTTCTTAAAATTGACTCTCGTACAAAATGGTTAAGCCTATCGCATATGATGTGAAATCGGTGTGTTAACGTCAAATATGCTTTGTTTAAATACATGTAAAACCACAGGCCATGATATTATTGACCGAAAACCATCAACTATTATTGACTTTTACTCAACATCGACAACTACACTCAATTTATTTTGACTTTTGTTTCTAAAATTGACTCATGTAACAAAATGGTCAAGCGTATCACATATGATGTGAATTCGGTATCTTAACCTCAAATATGATTTGTGTTAATTGTATATATTTAAATAAATAAGAAATTACATTGAAAGTCATTTAAATTTAAATTACATTAATTAATAAATTAGTTTAACCATATTATGTGGTTGATATAAGTTGATACACTATATTAAATATGTGCATGATCATATTACAAAATGTATTAATTGGTTGCAATGTATTAGTAAATGTGGTTGATATATGATTATGTTTTTTTTAATCTACTAAATAGATTAAAAACACATTGTGTCACTAAGTTGAAATCAATGTAAGATTTCTATCATAAATTTGTATTATAAAATGGGAAAAAATTACATTTACATTATGTTTAAATTACTGAAAACTAATTAATATCCTAAAATAAAATATCAAAATAAAAAATAAAACTTTTAAATAGAAATAATTTAATTTTTTAATCTTTTTGAAACTTATTTAAAATTTTTTATATATTCCCATGAAATAAAATCCATTATTTTTTTTAAATATCTCATTCATATTATTTCTTTACCAATCTAATAATATATAATATTAGAGAGTCTCACTATTTAACAATTATTGTTGAAAGTAAGACTAGCATAATCACATTAAAAATATTAATGTGGTTGATATAATATAAGACTTTTTAAATATAACAAAAAAAAGCTATTGCAACATGAAGAATGCCTTACTAATACACATATTTACGAGATTAACCATGTATAAAAAGGTTATGGGTCAACTTTAAATTGAGGAAAAAAAATTACATATGTTATTGTAAAATGGACCATTTTGCTAAATAAAATTTGCTTGTATATTAATTTCGCCATCTAATTAGAATATGAACTTATTAGAATTGGAACAATCCCAAATCCCTAGGAAATTTCCAGTCATGTGGCACTAATCTAATTTAATTTGAGAAAAAAAACAAATTACATAAAATGGATCATTTTGCTAAATAAAATTTGCTTATATATTAGCTTCCCCATCTAATTAGAATATGAACTTATTAGAATTGGAATAATCTCAAATCCCTAAGAAATTGGTGGCTCAGTGCACATATCTAATTTTTTAAATTTATCAATGCAACCTAACAACTCTGTAACACACTATAAGCATTAGGACTAAGAAAATGCGGAGCATATTCCCTTGAGAATCAATCTAGGTCAATTAAAAAATAAAAAATAAAAACCAACAAATCCTCATCCACCTTAAATTGAAATAAAAACTTTTAATAATAACATAACTATCATAAAAAAAAATTGTAAACCAAATAAAAGATACCAAGAAAGATTTTGAGTTTTTAGTTACTTTTTATAAATACCTCCAAACAATAAAAATAATACATAAATTGCGTTGTTCTCCAATTTGGACCATGCTCACGATGATCACATTGTAGATGCAACATTACTCTTCTGGTCCAAAACACCACATAAATGAATGGCATGAAAAAATAATGGAAGTAATGAGGAATGAAACAAAGGGATGGAATGAAATAATTCTTACATGAGAAAAAATTTACATGTTAATATTATATATAAACACTTAATACAATTCATTTCATATTAACATTTTATTTCAATTTACTATTTAGGATTTTGTTTTTTGCTCTGATCATAAGTATGATAGTAAATGTAGTTTTTTCTCATCAAGGATAGACATAATATCACTAGATATAATTATAGAAGGAAAAAATAGATTTTTTCATTTAGTAAAATAATATAACAAAAAACAATTCCTAATTAAACTTTTAAAGTTGAGTTATAAAGCCACAAATTATAGATAACAAATAGATGGCATACCATAATGCTTAATCAAAGACTTATAGAGCGTATATAACAACTTAACAAACTTGAGCATAATTTGATTATAGATTTGGATAAATATACATGTATAATTTGATTACAAATTTGGAAATTTGATGGATATGGAAAAATAAAATAATCAATTTTTCTCCTCCATTAATCTTATGGATTTATAAAATATTCCATTATAGCGATGCAACGTAACCTTAATATTAAAGAAGAGGAAGAATGAAGCCTATGCGCTAGTGAAAGACAAAAACTCGTAATCATAAAAGATGAAGTGATTCCATTATAGCAGATGATCATATGGAATACGGTCCTAGAGGAAGCAACTCCCAAACCAAAGAAGTATGTTGGTGATGCAGTAGCAGAAGAGAAATTTTGTGGGCCATGAAATGGCCATGGAATTTCGGGCTTGGTCATAGAGTCCTTGGGTAGTTGTTGACACACAAGATTTGATAAGATACAGGATTTCAATGCAATTGGCCAACGAACCCACTTAGCATAAACCCTTTTCACATCATCCGTGGAGTGGAAGAAGTCTCACCGGAGATGCTAATGAGGGACTACTAGAACTAGGTTTATGTAGTCATATGGGATTTTTAGGATCCTAAAGAATTGTAACTCTTACTACAACACAAGACTCAAACAACTACTGGATAAAAACCTAGTAGTCATTAAGATATTGCATGTTGCATAAGACTTAACCGACTCTTGGACGTACTAGTTAGTGCACGGACCATACTCGACCATAAGACTGAGGCCGAGAAATAACATCCTTCCTGGAAACCCTTTCGGTCTCATTACATGGATTACCACTCACCACAACAGTGCCTAATCATATGAAGCCATTGCCAAATTATTATTCTGCTTAGATTTTTGAAACATTAAGTTACATTCAACCCAATCAAAAAATATTCAAAAAATAGTAAATGAATAGAAAAATTTAATAAAACCATACACATCTATACACCAAGATAACAAAAGTAACCCATTAGTATTTCTATTACTTCATAAGAGAACATAAAAGGGCACAAGAGTCTACAACACAAAGCATACATAAGTTGACTCATCAGCCTCTATTGATTGTTCATAAAACAACACAACGACCAATACAGTGCCAACACATAACAACTCTCTATACTATGTTATTTTTGTTTCATTCATGTTGCATAGAAACTACAGATGCAAAAACTAACACTTGAGACTATTCTAACCAAAAATATATAACAATAATAATCATTTCATCTTCAGTAGCCTTATTTTGATTATCCAATCAACTAACTAATGATATGTCTCAAACATGTCCATATATTGGCTCCTGGAAGCTTCTTGTTCTTCCTTCGACCAAATTCTCCACTCCTCCACCTATCTCCCCCTACTGGCTAATCATTAGAATAGTTTTTGACATCCTTTCTCAAGTTGTCCCATGTCTCCTAATCGCTTATTGAAAATATCTCATGCTCGCTCATCCCACTTTGTCGACCTTCTTCTTCCTGTAAATATCTTCAATGGCTCGTTCCATGGTATCACGCTCTTCCTTCGACCTCAACTACAAAGTCCTAAATACCTAATCTTATTCACATGTGTCCAGTCTCTCTAGGCACTACCATCACCTTCATGCATGGTGCCTCCCTGCGCTACGAATCTTTATCCTGCGCCAACTCTCACTATTGTGCTTCAGTTTCTTCTCCTCGACTGCCACTCTATCCTCCACATCACCACCTAAATAACACTTTAATAAAAAATTCAAAAAAAAATCAGCCACCAACAAGCCCCCAACACAAAATTGTGGCTCATCCCGAACCACTCATTCCTTCTCCTTAGAGGATATTTTCTCCTCTATGGCCTTCTGCAATGCATTTAAGGCTTCCTCATGTGTCATTCCAACAATCATATCTTCGGTGATAGCACCAACATCCTCATTTCTTACTCGTTGGACTGTTAACAATAATTCATTACACTTATCTGTAATTCCAAATATCCAATTTTCAAGATCATTCCACTACTCTTTGTCCTTACTGAGCTTCTCATTATGCTATTTAATTTGAAATGTTTCTTACATTGTGTTACACTTGTTAGTAAATCTCATCATGCCCATGCTCTTCCTAATCTCATGTATTCCCTCATCATCCTTCAAAATATGGTTGGTGACCTATTCTACGGTTATAGTATCTAACAAGGCACTCCTGTAACAACCCTGGTTAAAAACTCATGTAAAAATATATAAGGGCACGGTGATGGGACACCTATTCCAAGATGAATGGTGGGGCAAACATCCTAGAGAGTGTTGATCCAGTTTATTATGGCTAAGGAAATTGAAAAAGGCAACGACTAAGGCTTTAGAAAGGAAAAATGGCATTTTGGCACATTTATTTATGAAAATAATGGAAATTAGAAGAAAAAGAAGGTGAAAGGTCACAAGTTGCATGTGAGGAGGAAATTGAAGGAAAATAATGAAAATGAAGAAAATAGAGGCCTCACTGATAAAAGGCTTTTGAGGATCAGTGGGCAAGACTTGGTTAGTTTAGTGTTGGAGCTCACTCATTATTCTCTCTCTCTCATAGTCTTGGATACTTAGAGTTTTCTTGGAGCACTCTTGGAGGGTGTGGCATACTTGGATTTTTGGACCAAGAAGGCAAAGGAAGAGCAGGAAATCACAAGAGAGCATCAAGGTTAGAAACTACATCAGATTTTCTTGCAGGTACTGAGTTGAATATATGATTTCTTCACTAGTTTTGCCATGCATGGCACATGCATGTGGTTTCTTGGTCATGGTATGTCACTAGCATGGAGGATTGCCTGGATTGATAGTGGATTTGCCTAGCCTTGCCATTTTCTAGATGACCATGGTGTTCTGGGTTTATTTTCTTTGTTTTCTGGTTAGTTCTCATGTTTCGTTAGCTTGGGTTGAGCTATTAGTTATCGGAAGCCTTGGTTGGACAAATGTTCTGGAGCCTTGTAATGGCTTGGGTTGAATTACTAGTTCCATAGCCTTGGTTTGAAAAACTCTTTGGAGCCTTGGAACATCTTGGGTTGAGTTTCTAGTCTCGTAGATGGGGTTGCACAAACACTATGGAGCCCTTGGTGGTTGAGTTACTAGTCTCGTACCCCTGGTTGGACAAACGATCTGGAGCGTGGTAAAATTTGTGGGTTGAGTTACTAGTCTTGTAGCCTTGGTTGGAAAAACACTCTGGAGCCAGGTAAAATTTGTGGGTTGAGTTACTAGTCCTAGGAGCTAGGTTGGAACAAACACTTTGTTGCCCTGGAAGGCTCGGATAGAGACCGATCTGATGTTGGTTTTGTGATGTTCGATTGTGAGGTGGAATCACTGTTTGATGGGTTGAGGTGGATGGACTTTGGAAGCCCTGGATGAGTTTTGATTGATGTGTTCTATGAGATCCCACATTCATGCTTGGAATATGGCACAGGGGTGAATGGTTGAAGAGAGATCTGGCTTAGCCATTCTACCATCAGGTGGAATGTGGAAGTCCCATCTCAGGTTTGGATTTTGCATCGTTAGTAAAAGGTTATTTCTCCTTGTATTTGTATGAGAGTTATGGTGGATTATATGCTGTTTATATGGTTGTGATTTCATTGATATTTATCTCCCTATTATGTTGGTTATGTATGTGTTTTATGACAACAATTATATATGGCTCTCATCATGTTCTTACTTGTTGTTGAATGATCAATGCATCTATGACCTAATGGATGAAATGGAAGCTAATGTGATAAGGAGACAATGCTTCATGGAAAATCTCAGATAAGTATGTGACCCCTATGCTCAAATCTATTATTTACACCTGTAGGTTGCATATTTACTAAGCATTTGACAAAAGTCTATCATGGTTAGCCTTGGTTAGGTCAAGCCCTTGATTAATTTTTGTGTTAGAGGCTTTGTCTTGGTGTCATTTAATGTCTTGGAGAGTTTCATCAAGTTCTAGGCACTGGTTTGGAGGCTAGCCCTGAAAAAGTGCCTTAAACCTCACAATCTCTAGTACAGAACTGACTGATAGAGATTGCAGTCTCTCCCTTACAAGCACTGTGGGAACGACTCTAGGTTTACAGTCGTATGCATGCAATGTCATGGGAGCGAATTTAGGCTTAATTAATGTATATTCTAGGTTAATTTAGAGGTTGGGCACCTTGAGTGGTGGATTAGCTCTTGAGGGTCCTCAAGCACCTCAGGGAGGTCTGTGTTGTGCGTTTCCATTGATTCCATTTTCTTAAGGTTACCTAGGTAGTTGAATCATATCATAATAGACTCTCATATCATGTTTACCCTGGTTGGCCAGTTGCTTGGGTAGATGTGGGAGGAGGGTGTTACAACTCCATAGCTAATTTCCCCACTCAACCATGCCTTGACAATGTCTCTACTATTCAGCCATTTCCTCCATAGCTTTTTGAATAAGCTCCCTTCACTCACATTCTGTTCCTTATAGAATTTTTTTTTTTGAAGGTGGCCCCCAACATTGCACCATGTGTATTCTAATGACAATATTATGTATAATCCTCCCTGATGTGGAGTGTTCTACCAATTTTTACCTTGGAAATTTTGAAAGAAATAATAACTACTAATTTGAATGAAACCAATCTCAATTCCATAAAACCTTCAACCACTCTATCTTATTTATGTACAATTGGTATATGACTTCCTTACCCCTCATAAAATTTGTGCAGGAGATCGATTGTCCTTGTATAGTTTCAACTAGCTCCCATTGACAAACCACTCACATGATGTATTTTCCATGTTATTTAGTTGCATTGAGCCCACATTTATTAAATGTTAGATTATATATGGCCCTATACAATGCATCTAAAACTTACATGGATTCTTGGAAAACTTACAGTAGTATAGAAATACTAAGTCCTTAACTAAAATCATATTTTTCCTAATTCTTCTATCATGTCAGGATTTATCTCGAGCCTTCCGCACTTCCTAGTGGAAACTAGGGAGTGCTTGGTTTTCTTCTAGTCATAATAAACCTTGTAATCTCTACTCCGTTGTGCAAAAATCCATTAGCCATGTGCTACTGTGATGCATAGACTCATAACTAAAAAACCCATTAGCATGATAGCTTCTTGTCCATATACTAATCGTAAGGTTTTTTTTCCCAATCAGCCTTTTACATGTAGTCCTATACACCCACTAAATTGTTAGTATCCTCAAGTCTAATTCATCATGTTGGGAATCCAAGTATGGTGACCACATTTTCAAATAAAATGTGCATAGTTGTCTCTGCGTTGAAATCCTTCACTGGTGTGGCTTCTACCCTTTGGGCTAGATAATCAATGGTAGTAATTATTTACCACACTCCAATATTTTTTATTGGTGGGTGAATTGGTCCTACATAATTAATCACCTATTTATCAAATGGTTATAGGGTGAGATGGGGAGTGAAAGACATTTTGTTTGTTGGGATGACTTCCATACTCATTATCATACATCATGGGTCCTACAAAACTCTTTAGGATTTGTATGTAGAGTGTGCCACCATAGCCCCATGTGCAACATCTTCTATGTTGTGGCTAGTCCTACATAGTTTCCTCTTGCAACACCCGCATGCACCTATATCAAAATCAGTGGTTGTTCATGCTCTGAAACACACTTATACATAATTCCATCTACTCCCGACTTATATAGAAAACCCGCAATCAACTAAGAGTCAGTAGCTTTCACCATTAGTCGCTCCTTTTGTGCAATTGTATAATCTTTCAGTTCCATTATTGTACATAAAAAGCTTGTAATCTCTACAAAGTAGTCATTTTCCATGGTCACAACAAAAAGTTGTGCATCTAACAGATTGTCCTCCAAGTTCTGTGCCTCTTCTCTTGAAGTCAAGAGTGAAAAAAGATCATGTATCATGTTCAACTTACCAGGCTTAACCACCACTTGAAAATCATACTCTTGGAAAAAGAGCATCCATATGCAAATTCTACCCCCAACACAGGCTTGTTGGTGAGGTACTTTAATGGATAATGATGGATGAAAGTATGGAGTTGGGTTACACTTTTTGGCAAGCGAGGGCACATTTATGTGGAAAAAAAGATGACTCAATTGAGCCATTTAAGTGCTTGATCGAGCTCCTCAGGTGCTAAAAACGTAGCTTGATCAAGGGTTAAAAACAAACCCTCGATCGAACTATAGTTGTATAAATATTCAACGTAACCTAAAATTATTATATATATATATATATAGATATTTCATAGCATATTTATATAATTAGATATTATAAATTTAACTATTATAATATAACATCATAATATTAATATTTTATAGTACTTGGAATAATGTATTCTAATGCTTACATTAGTATATAGGTAGATTTAGTTTGTTGGATGGTTGGGTTATCGAAATATTTTCTCAACAAGAAATGTCCTAGTTTGGAATGTGTTGGATCTCATAAGCACTATTTATGTGGTTTGTATTTTGATCTTGATTGACAACATGCAAATAGTTTTGTGTGCACAATCTCTTCTCCTTCAATTTCCTTTTTAGTGTTAGGGCCAATTTCCTTTTTGGTATGAGAGCTAGTATGGGCTTGACTCCCTAATGGGAGTGCCAAGGTGTCATAGAAATTTTTGGGCACTTTAACCCCAATCATAAATGTCCATAAATTGAGGGCTCCTAAGTCCGTAAAAGTGTTGCTTCACTGCCTAAAGGAACAAGGTCAAATGATTACATCATCTCCCAGAAGTTCTCCACTGAAAAGTGCTCATAAATGGTCAAAACTGGACCATACTGAAAGCTCAATGTAGAGGGTGAGATGCATATCACCTTCCCAGTGTACAAGGTGCGATGCATACTGATTTTCTCCTCTGTAGGGTGCAATGGTCTAGAATGGACAAATGGTAGGGACAAAAATGCGAGGTGGAAGATCATGGAATCTTCTAGAAGCTTCCCCTCTGACACTTACCTCTCTATTTTCGACTAGGGATGAGTAAGAGATCATCATTCTCCAAGTGGAAGCAGGAACTATTAGAGAGAGGACACTAATCAAGATCCTAGAAGATGACTCACCTCTGTGTAATCATCTATATATGGATCCCTCATCACAGAGATTCGGAGGCTGGAATTTTGTATCTTATAGAGAAGTGCTGTTGGTTCTCTGGTGTACATTCATAGTGTTGGGTGATCTAAGCTTTGCTTGAGGTGAAGAAGGGCTTCTGGTGGAGGATGATGCTAGGTCAGAGCACATGGTTGTAATCCTCTTGCTACCTTTCATCTTAATAAAGCTATTCTTGTTTCCTTCCATATTCTTGTGTACTTGTTTATATATGCATGTATATGGTTAATACACATATGATCATGTATTATTTATGAATTTAGACTGGTGTTTCTTCGATTGTAGTATGTTGTTGTGATTCCATAGGTTCTTTTGAAGCTGGGCAGACAAAGGAGAAGCAGCGAAGCTCTATCAAGAAAGAGAGGAAATCAAGCGCAAGACTCAGGTTGGTCTTCACTGTTCTTCTCATGTCTATTTTCATAAAAGGAAACAATAGTATACTTTGATTGTTTGTTTCTAAGATAGCCACCCATCTTGGTGGGAATAGCAGCATCCGAGTGGACACTATTCCAAGATAACAAAATGGCGACTCCACTGGGGAATGACTAGATTACTTGTTAGCCTATCTATCCTTGTTTCTTTTATAAACTTACAAACGGAGCCTGAAGTCAAGCCAGCTAGCCTTCGAACTGCATTTGTTATACAGATGCAAAGTCGATCAATGCTACTTCAGTCTATCTCCGAGTTTTGTTTATGAATTAAACAATAGATCTGCAAGCAATCTAATTGCCCTAAGTGGTGGCTCTAGTAATCTCTTAGATCACCCCTGTGTTTTACATACACTGATCTTTACTTATTCAGCCTAAATACCTAAACTAGATTGCAAACTGTGAGTGAAATCCCATTCAAAGTCTCGCACTGCCACCATTGCACCCTTCCTTCAAGGCAGTCTATATGCATCGCACTTCTCGAGAGCAGTAGGTGCGCTGCATACTGATTTCACTGTGTAACATGTGCGATGGTCAGGGAGGGTTAACTTTACCCTAAGTCTGTGGATTTTTCTCACTGTTTTAAATCCTATTCAAGAGTTTTGCTGTCCGTAGTTAGTGTACTTCTGTGAAAACCTCCTTCTCTTGCATTATTCCGCCTCCTTAGTGCAAATAACTATAAATTTTTTTATGTATTGTGCATCATTTTTAGTTCTCTTTTGCAAAAAAGTAGCATAGTCGAACTGTCGTCTCTAGATCTGAAAGTGTCGTAGCTGTCATTTTCAGTTTTAGGAAGCAATCCCATTGTTCTTGATAGTCGATTATACAGTTACTATTGCATAGGACTTGAATTTGTAGTTTTAAAGTGTCGAAAAGCAATTTTCATTTCAAAATCGCAAAGTGTCTCTCTTGCTTTCACTTCGTTTTGAAAAAGAATTTTGTTGAGTACTGTCACTTTAAAAGTAATTCAATTTTGCACAGAGCTTTCTTAATGTCATTCACACATTAAGAAGGCTGAAAACAAATACATGCATGTGCATTTGCATTTTGATTTCTTGGCTTGATTTAGGACTGTGCATTTAGCGTGTGCTCT
>APFE030035987.1:164739-183753 GCA_000404065.3 Pinus taeda
GCTTGATAAAGCCGATAAAGCTAAAAGTCAAGTAACTGAGAAGAAGAAGAAGCAGAAAGAGAAAAAGGAAAAGAAGAAAAAGGAACCAAAATCGAAATGCAACAACCAAGTATCATCTAGCAAAAATCCACACACCGCACAGTCAAAACCTAAATCTCATTGCGTCATTTGCAATGGAGACCACTATCACCGAGATTGTCCCTGCATCCCTCAGATCTTAAGGGACTGGTCTCCTCGTTTGCACCATCTAGTAGCATCAACCTCTGGCGATCATGTTGAATGCTCATCGTCAACCAGAGAAAGTGAAGCACATGGACAAAGAAGGAATCCTAAACCTCCTTGTAAGTTGTGTGAAGTCGATCACACCATCCACCATTGTCCCTTTCTTGAAGAGTCTAAAAGAGTTTTAGATAATCGTCCACTTTCACCGTTATGACTTCCTCCTGGATATCAAAAACTCTTGCCGAGTCCTCCACCGGTTGAAAATCCGGCTGGCCCATCCTTGTGGTTAGCCGAAGCACCTATCGTTGAAAATGAACCTTCAAAATCCATACCAGACGAAAGTCAAAGGGTTGATATGGAAGTTGACCCGGTATTGCCTTCAGAGTGTTCATCTTCGAACGATACCATCACTGAAGAGAAAGAGAATGACACCGTTCAAATTCTTTTCATCAACACCGACTCCGATGAACTTGGGGGCAGTCCCCCCGTTCCTTTACCGCAGGAAGGAAGTTCATCAGAGTCATATCCGGCCGTCTATTCAGTCCCACCACCAAGCAACCTAGTCGTTTCCTTCGACTGGAATGTACTAGGCAAACCCTGTTTACTAGCCACTGTAACATTCAGAATCATTTTACAATCTTACAGAATGGTCATGGTTGGTACCATCATTGATGAAGGGGCTTCTGTGAGTATCCTTTCCTCAACTACTTGGAAAGCGCTTGGTTCACCATCACTTTTGCCTGAAATGAGAAATCTAACAGGCTTCGACAAGGGAACCAATCAACCTTTAGGGATCCTTCCAAATGTACCCATTACTTTGAGAAGGAAAACAGTTCACATGAACGTTATGGTAGTTCAAGGACCTTTAGATTATAATCTACTCCTTGGACACGACTATATTTATTGCATGGGAGCCATCGTCTCCTCACTCTTTAGAGTAATTTGTTTTCCGCACGAAGGCAGAATGGTCAAGCTCGTGGACCAAATGTCATTCCCCGGATCAAACATCGCAAATAGTCAAATACCGTCCCTAAATGGTCTTTTCACGTAAGAAATGTCTCATCGGTCTCCAGTCCATCCACCTGATGAGCGCGAGTGATTCAGGAAGGTGTGACTGAAACCTAGGGGGCATGTACCCTGGTCTGTTTCGGCAGGAAAACCTTGGGTATAGAGTGGATTTCTTCGAGGGATATATGAATAGTCTAGCAAACCCGTCCTTACAGGAAAATGGGAACAGGCTGGAATGAGATACCTTCGTTAAAGTTATGTGAGGGGAGTATCTCTACGCCACTCCCCTTTGTCTGTTTCGATAGACATCGTCGAGGAAGCATTTTTCTTGGTAACCTGGAAATTTTTCGCTATACGTGGGGGCATGAAAACCTTTCTGCATGCAAGTGAAGAGTGACTATTTATTTTTAAAATTTTTAGGACTTATAACCCTTTAAACCCGTAAGGCTAGTCGTTTCCTAACTCGCATAAAGAAAGGATCCGGGGCAAAGCTTCAAAAGGTGCAAGCTCCATAAAAAATGGCATCTTGAATGAGACATTCTTATCATATGACTGGTGAGCAATGTTGTCGCAGAGTTCAATCTCGTTAAAAAATAAACTCTCCATGAGCAGTTTTAGCACATAGTTCAAGCTCGTTAAAAAATAAATATAAGTCATGAGCAAGTGTTTCTCCCCGCGTTTAAGCTCATTAAAAAATGAACAGGTAAATAACCATTGTGAATGCCTTATCACCAGCTTTTAAGCCTTGTTCGTGTTCTCGCCATCACCTCCACTCTGTTTTTAGCCGATCATTCACCCCCCATATGATTGTTTACCCCTTTGAGGAACATCTGCGAAGAGTGATTCTACTAGCCATCCTTGTAACACTGCCGTGATTGGAAAATTTCAAATCTTACCTGGAATCAGCTGCTACCCGAAACTATCACTCGTTCCTCAAAAACGAGTCTTCTTTAAGCTCCTTTCACCTAACTCGTAAAATATGAAAAGATTGCCGAGCGATTGGCCTCTCCGGCTCGTTAAAAGGCATCGGAAGTGTTATCCCTCCTCTAGATTTTAATCTTTTTGGACCTGATGGATTATTACACAAAAATATCGAGCGCTTGTCTTGTTCAGCTCGTTAAAACTATCGAAAATTCATCCCTTTTGTATTATTTTACGCTTTTTCGGACTTAAAGGATTATACAACGAAAAAGAATCTTCGGAGTCTTCTTTCCGTTTCTTTCAGACTCTCTAAAATTGAAAGAGACCGAGTTATCTTTGTCGTTAAACTCGTTAAAACCTAATAGTGACAAACTCATCCAAATGGACGAGAACGAGTTTCACTGTTGCTAGACTCGCTAAAATATAGCGACAGGTTCGCCCAAAGGGCGGATTATAGAACAAGCATATGTTATCCTCCTCAAGCTTGACAAAAATAAATAGGTACTAGTTAGCAATGACTGGGGGAAATTGGGAAGAAAACTCGAAGAAAATTTATTGGTAGCAAGTCACTCTTGAACATGACACTTTCCTTCCGCATCCATGCCAGGTTGGGTTGTTCCGTTTACTGGTCATCACCATTGGTTCGTCACACCATCCATCTTTGGGGTTAACGCTACCAATCCATCGTCAGTGTCGCTAATATGTTCAAGAGAAGTCATTCTGAAAATTCACCTGTGTCTCACCCACTGCAATACATTCATGCTTCATTCCTTCATGACCGCCACCCTGAACCCTGTATCGTCTGTTTGTTTTCACCTCTAAAATCATTTGCTTCGTTCCGTGTCGTTGATGTGGGATTCATTAAGGCCCTCCTGTGATGGGTCGCTTCTTGTCAACATCAGCTCATTATCCAAGAAGTTGACTTAGGAACAACCCTTTCAGTACTTTGAAGCTTGCATGCCTCAATGGCAAGTTTCTCACTTTCGGCGATAGGTTTACATCAATGGCCTTCGACCGAGAGATTTTACGTGGTGTTCGATGCCAAGTCCATTTTCACACCACGTGAATTGTACTGTAGTACCTTGAGGGTCATTGTCATTATTGGTGATTCCTCTCGTGCCTGTTCAACTTACATCATTGGCTGGTAATCAGGCGATGTCCTTCCATGTTCGACTCCATAACATTTTTAACATGGATCGACTTGTACTCGGAGTGAAGATTGAATGAGTTTTGAAGGCACCGGATCTATTTTCATCCATCCGGGCTGTGATATATTCAGGAATATAAAGGCATCAAGTGTACATCATTGGCGAACAGATAATCATCCAAATCAAAGGATAATGTGTCCATATCATCAGTCTATCACACAGACGATTGTCTCTCCTATGTACATGAAAATAAATTTATAAAGCTGAGCATGGGAATGCTCGCCTCAGCTAGATCATGAAAAGATGTTGTCAAAATAATGTATTGTATTGTATCTTATTACAGGTCGCCTCCTAGCTCGGAAAAACTTTAGATCCTCATAGTAAAGCATTTCACCCGACATCAGAAAGATTAACAACCTCATGCTTTAGGGGGCAACTGTTATAGACATTTTTGGGCACTTCAACCCCAATCATAAATGTCCATAAACTGAGGGCTCCTAAGTCCCTAAAAGTGTTGCTTCACTACCTAAAGGAACAGGGTCAACTGATTACATCATCTCCCAGAAGTTCTCCACTGAAAATTACTTATAAATGGTCAAAACTGGACCATACTGAAAGATCAATGCAAAGGGTGTGATGCATATCACTTTCCCAGTGTACAAGGTGCGATGCATACTGATCTGCTCTTCTGTAGGGTGCGATGGTCGGGAATGGACAAATGGCAGGGACAAAAATGCGAGGTGGGAGATCATGGAATCTTCCAGAAGCTTCCCCTCTGAGACTTGCCTCTCTATTTTCGACCAGGGATGAGTAAGAGATCATCATTCTCCAAGTGGAAGCAGGAACTATCAAAGAGAGGACACTAATCAAGATCCCAGAAGATGACTCACCTCTGTGTAATCATCTATATATGGATCCCTCATCACAGAGATCTGGAGGCTGGAATTTTGTATCTTATAGAGAAGCGCTATTGGTTTTCTGGTGTACATTCATAGTGTTGGGTGATCTAAGCTTTGCTTGAGGTGAAGAAGGGCTTCTTAGATGGAGGATGATGCTGGGTCAGAGCACATGGTTGTAATCCTCTTGTTAGTTTTCATCTTAATAAAGCTATTCTTGTTTCCTTCCATATTCTTGTGTACTTGTTTATATATGCATGTATATGGTTAATACACATCTGATCCTATATTATTTATGAATTTAGATTGTTGTTTCTTCGATAGTAGTATGTTGCTGCGATTCCATCGGTTCTTTTGAAGTTGGGCAGACAAAGAAGAAGCGGTGAAGCTCTATCAAGGAAGAGAGGAAATCAAGCGCAAGACTCAAGTTGGTCTCCACTGTTCTTCTCTTGTCTATTTTCATAAAAGGAAACAATAGTAGACTTTGATTGGTTGTTTCTAAGATAGCCACCCATCTTAGTGGGAATAGCAGCATCCGAGTGGACACTATTCCCAGATAACACAACGGAGATAAAGAAACACGTGAGGATTGCTTTTATGTTCATAGAGTAGGTGTAGGTTTAAGGTAGAGTGTGAAAGTACATAGTCTTTCAGTGTGGCATTTTTTGTTGTTGTTGTGTGGTTTTGAGCTACGAGGAGCAACCATTGCTTGGAGGAGAGGTGCACCAGTGAATCTATAAGGAGGAGTCTACATCAAATCTCTAGTTGGTTGTTCTTGTAGATTTTGTTAGCGGATTTTGATGTGCTGTCCACGAAGTTAGAGAGTAGTAAGACATTGTTAATGTTGTGATGTTGGTGGGTTTGATTTGGCATCTCTGAGCATAATCCCTATCCTCAGATCAAATGGGTTGGAGAAGTCAACTTTGAGAACTGTGGCCTACATTTTTATTAGGGCCAATTTCATTTTTGGTATCAGAGCAAGTATGGGCTTGACTCCCTAATGGGAGTGCCCAGGGAGTTAAAAAACATGTGAGGATTTATTTTATGTTCATAGAGTAGGTGTAGGTTTAAGGTAAAGTGTGAAGGTACATAGTCTTTCAATGTGGCACTTTGTTGTTGTTGTTGTGTGGTTTTGAGCTACGAGGAGCAACCATTGCTTGGAGCAGAAGTGCACTAGTGAATCTATAAGGAAGAGTCTACATCGAATCTCCAGTTGGTTGTTCTTGCAGATTTTGTTTGCAGATTTTGATGTGTTATCCACAGAGTTAGAGAGTAGTAAGACATTGTTAACATTGTGATGTTGGTGGGTTAGATTTGGAATCTCTAAGCATAATCCCTATCCTCAAATCAAATGGGATGGAGAAGTCAACTATGGGAAATGTGTCCTACATTTTAATTCATGCTAGTGTGTTTGGAGAGATCGATCTACTGCTAAGCTGAACAATGTATTTGTGTTTATTAAAATTCGTGTGGAGCTGAGCTGGGACAGATTAAAAGGTTTTTTATTTTGAATTCTTGGCATCAACACTAGAGATGAGATTTAATTTCTACTTCAGGATTTAATCTCAATATTATAGGACTTGGATGTTATCCTTAGATTATTGCATACATTGTAAGTCTAACGTTGGTTCATGCTAGCAATTTCCTGCATTTCATGATATTTGGTTCTGTAATGAAATTCTGTTGTACATTTAAATTCTACATCGGATCCTCCTAACTTCCTAACCAAACGACAAAGGGAGAGTTATTTTGAAAAAAATAAACTAACGTTAGTGCATATAGATTAGATTTTTCCATACCATGATTGTGCGTTTGCACCAGATCTATATTTTAAGGGTCTCTATCTGTTAATAATTAGTGCATACCGACAATCAGAGAACAACATTTGGTTTTCAGTATCACCAGTTGCAAACACAAAGTGTGTTAATGAACATACTATCTTAATGGTTGAAGTGCTTCATTTTGCTGTGGCAAATCGTTATGCACCATGTTCAATAGGAGGGCCACCTATTTAGAAAGGAACTTTCACTGCATCGGGAAGATATGGTAGTTGTTTGAAACCACTGGATATTTTTAGAGTTTTGTTCTGATTTATTATGCAAAATATTTTCTATGGTCATGTGTGGAAGATTGGTTTCATTGTTTATGGTGTGTAAAATGTGTTCTTGTATGTGAGTTTTTAAAAGTGTAGAATTACTTAATGAATAGAGGAATATAATTAAATTTATGGTTCTCGATGTTCTTTAGTGCCGAGAGAACGTATTGCTAATTTCATTGTCTAAAGTTGTTATATGTTGATTGGTCTTGTTATTCTTTGGGCTTCAAGAGCATCAGTTACAAGTTAATTTTTATGAGATCCATGTGTGTGAGACAGGTCAAATTGTATGGTCAAATTTTAAACATATTCAGTACCCAGACAGTTCTCCTTGATAAATGTCAGACACAATGAGCTATGTCATCTGATATATGGGAGCTTGTTCATAGGATGGTTCACTACCTGGCTACTTTTCTGATAGTTACAACGAGCTATGTAGTTTGACAGAATAAAGTATGTCAACATTGATGATCATGCAAGTTCGTTAAACATGGTTAGAGGAGTTTATGTTTTAAATGGAGTTCAAGTGGTAGCTCAAAGATGAGGTGGTGAAGAAAGAGAAATGTTTCCAAGATTCCAAAGTGGATGTGAGTGCTAACGAATACCAACCAGACATATGTGACTGTATGTAATTTATGATTCTTATAATAATCTTTGTAGTGATGTAATATAAGCATTAAATGGGTGACTTGGAATAATGCTTACATTAGTATATAGGTAGTTTTAGTTTGGTACATGGTTGGTTTGTTGAGATATTTCCTTAACAAGCAATGTACTAGTTTGGAATTCATTATATCTCATAAGCATTATTTATGTTACTTGTGTTTTGGTCTTGATTGGCAATATACGAATAGTTTTGTGTGCACAATGTATTATATATATTTAACTAAATTATAACTTAACTATATGTGTGTGTGTGTGTATTGTTTATAATATAACATAGTTTTATAGTTATTTAGTTCATACATAAAATTATTTAACATAACATAGAACTTCATAATTATTTAGCATGTATAACATAAAGTGATCTCTGCAACCTGAGCTAGTGTTGAAGTTGGTGCTAGGGTTTTGACTTCGGGTACCATGGCGAGACACGCAGGGGGGAGTGCTTCTCCCTCCTACAATCAGGTAGTAATAGATAGAAGTAAGGACGTGGGAAAGAAGCATTTTAAAAAACCTTTGGAGAAGGCATCAGAGGCAAAAAGTAAAGGAACATTTGGAAGAAACGGACTTCAAGAACATGAAGGGGATTAGCCGGAATCAAATAAGGAGAAGGAGAATGGAGGAAGTAGTGGAAAACCTAATTCCATAAGGACACCTGGGGTCTGCAAACCCAAGTCAAGCATTATTCCCCGGATCATATTGAGCAATCTAGCACTTCAAGCGCATAGGGATCATATGATGGAACATGCGATCATATGCAAATTTATGGGGTTATGGACGATGGAGAGGGTGTTACACATTTGGATAAGGAGCCATTAGAAGCCAAAGGGGGAAATACACCTACATTTGGGTTCTAAGGGTTTCTTCATAGTGGTGTTCACGAGCCTAGAGGATAAAGATAGAGTGTTTGAGGGAGGACAATATTTCTATGCTGCTGCAGGACTCTATATGCGACCATGAATGATGAAATTTGTCCTGGAACGTGAAACATTCACATCATTACCGGTTTGGATTAGACTATACTCCCTTCCTCTGGATTATTGGCTACCAGAATCTCTAAAAACAATAGGCAACAAGCTAGGGCATTTTCTAAAGATCTCAGAGATGACTCTGAAAGGAAAATATACCTCCTTCGTCGGAATATGTGTGGAAATGGACTTATTTGGTGCACTTCCGGAAGCAATAATTTTAGAAGTATATTATGAAGAATGGGTGCAGGCTGTGGACTATGAGCACATCCCATTTAGGTGTTGAAAATGCCATGAACATGGGCATTTATTTAGAGACTGCCCAACAAACAATATAGAAGGAAATGCGAAAATTACTGAGGATAAAAATCACGAGGGTTTCACCAAGGTTGGAAGCAAAGGGAAAAGTGGTAAGCGTCCACAAAATAAGATGAATGAGGATAGACATTCAAGACACAATCATTTCAAGATCCTAGAGGAAGAAGAGGGGAACAAGGAAATAGTCCAGGATATGGAGAACATAATCAATGAGAAGGAAAAGGAAGTCGACATGGAGGAGATCATAGTAAACAACCAGCAAAAGGACAATCTACCAAGTTGTATGGAGATAAGTAGGGACCATGAGATGACTCCAAGTGAAGTGGGAATGGAGGACCGTGAACTACAGGAGATTCTAGATAGGGAAAATCTAGATCTAGAAAAGTTTTTGGAACAAGGGATGATAACAGGAGTGGACTCCCTACCAAAAGAGGATTATGATAGGGTGCAAAAAATATCTCTATGGAGATCACAATCGAAGGGAACTGGAGTCAAAGGAAATCATGAAAGCCAGGAGCACAGTGGGGTCAAAATGATGGAGAATGTACAGGCACAATCTCTAAAGAACTCAGGTAGAAAAGAGGAAGAAAAAGACGGAATGAGGTACTGAACGAATGTGGGAAACTACTGATCAAATAAGGTAAGATGAAATATATTACCATTTATTCCTTTACTAACCTTTCTTAATGAAGCTCACAACCTAGAATATTAGAGGCATGGGAAATAGAAGGAAATAAAGGAATCTCAATAATAGAATTAAAGAAGAAAGACCAGATATGGTTTTTATTTAGGAGACAAAATGTTCGATGGATAAGATTAGATAAATTCATAAGGAGTGGCTAATCAAGTATGAGTATCTAGAGGTTAAAGCAAGAAACTCAGCGAGGGGATTCTCACGCTGTGGGATCCATAGAAATTTGGAATCCTGGATGCTGAAGCATCCAGGAACTATCTTTCTTTGCAATGTCAACCTATAGGTGATAAGGAAATATACATGATCACAAATGTTTATGGACCTCAAAAGCTAGCAGACAAACTCAAGCTTCTCATCTCTCTTGAGAATCTAAGAGCAAGACACCCCAATATGCCCTAGATCGTTGCAGGAGATTTCAATATGATAAGATCTCTCTCAGAGAAGAAAGGTGATAGTAGACAGCTTGGAAGAGACTCCATGGCCTTCTAGAACTTCATAATGAACATGGGGTTAGTGGAAACTGAAAAAATAAATGGAACTATCACCTGGAACAACAAGAGGGGAGGGGCTTCTCAATTTACCTCCAAACTTGATAGATTTATTATTTCAGATGACCTCCTTCTCACAGGCCCTACCATGACAACATATATTCTACCCTTTGGAGGTTTGGATCACTGGCCTGTATAGCTGGAAGCCACCTTTATGGGCACGCCAAGAAACAGACCTTTCAGGTTTGAAAATGCATGTCTCTCTCACCCTAAATACACCAGTAATATTGACAAATGGTGGAGAGAGGATCTGAATATTCAAGGCACTAGAATGTTCATGCTCCAACAGAAACTCAAACACATCAAATCTAAACTTAAATATTGGAACAAAAAGGAATTTGGTGATATCTTTAAAGCCGAAAGAGAAGCTGAGCAGAAGCTCTAGGAGATCAATCAGATCAGCATCATAAATGGCTTCACCGAGGAGCGACAAAAGCTAACTGACTCTTTGCAGGAAGAATGGGAAAAGCAATGCTTGCAAGAGGAAATTTTCTAGAAATAGAAATCAAGGATACAGTGGCTTAGAGAGGGAGAAAGGAATACAAAATTATTTCATAAATCTACCATGGCTCACAAGGCACACAATAGAATCATAAAGCTCAAAGATTCTCAAGGGATAGATCTTGTCTCTCACAATGATATGGAATTGGTCCTTGTACAACACTTCCTCAGTATAGCAGAGGAACCTTTGGAAGATAGATTCAGGTTCACTGACCAATTTACTCAGTATATCCCTTAGCTAGTCACCAGAGAGGACAATCAAAATCTTAATAGGCCAATGTCGGAAGAGGAGGTCAGTGGAGTGATTAATGAAATGCAAAATGGAAAGGCCCCAGGCCCGGATGGGTTCAATGTAGACTTCTTCAAATCCTGCTGGGAAACAGTCAAACAGGTATCCTTGAGGTTATGGAAGACTCAAGAAAATCCAAAAGGGTTCTAAAGGCTCTTAATGCTTCCTTCATAGCTTTGATCCCAAAACATGAAAATTCCATGACTCCGGATGGTTTCAGAGCCATAGCCTTATGTAATGTGGTGTACAAAATTATTTCCAATGTGATAGCCAACAAAGTTAAGCCCCTTCTTCCATCTCTCATCTCGGAGGAGCAAATGGGCTATGTGGAAGGAAGACAAATCCTCAACAACATCATCCAAGCTCATGAGGTGGTACACTCTCTCAAAAGCAACAAACAAGCTGGTATGATCATTCAGTTGGACCTAGCGAAAGTCTATGATAAGCCAAGTTGGTCTTATATAAGAGTAGTCGTAAGAGCGTATGGCTTCGCCTAGAATTGGATAAGATGGGTTATAGCACTTGTCACCATGACCAGTTTTTCCATACTTCTTAATGGAGCTCCATCAAGAACCTTCACACCCTCCAGAGGTCTCAGATAGGGAGATCCACTCTCACCTTTCCTGTTTGTTCTCATGATGGAAGGGCTAGGCAAAGCGATCAGAATGGAAAATTCTGAAGGATGAATTCAGGGTATCAAACTCACCTTAGATGGAGCAGCAACCACTCATGAACAATTTGTGGATGACACTATGTTGCAGGGCATACCCACAGTCAAGGAAGCCAAAGAGATCAAACACATCTTAAATGACTTTGCTATGGAAGCAGGCACAAAGGTAAGCATCAAAAAATCAAAAGTTTTTTTCTTTAACATTAACATTGCTATTCAAAGAAATATTACCAGAATTCTTAGGTTTCAAAGGGATCAGCTACCTTCCAAGTATCTTGGCATTCCCCTTATTGATAAACCTCTAAGCAAGAAAGTGTGGGAGTCAATAATAAACAAACTTAAGCACAAGGTCATAAAATGGACATGTAGGTCACTAAATTTGGCAGGGTGCCTTATGCTCACACAGGCGGTCTTGCAGATAATTCCCATTTTCATGTTCTCAGCTCTTCCTACTCCTAAAGGTATTAAGCAGCATATCAGGAACATACAAAGGGATTTTCTGTGGGGCAGAGGAGAAGAGAAAAAGAAGTGGGCTTTAGTTTCCTCGAATAAGATATGCAAGCCCAAAAGCCATGGTGGCTTGGGGCTGCATGACCCTGAAACTCTTAGTAGAGTTTTGGGAGCCAAACTTTGGTGGAGATGGATTAAGGAGTCAACAGCTCCCTAGGCTAAGCTTTGGAAACAAAAATATGCCAATTATTGGTAGGAGAAGGATAACATTAGAATGTCAAGGAAAATTAGGGGCTCCCATATTTGGAACCTTGCTCGGGAAAATAAAATTATTGTTCAGCAACATAGCTTTTGGGAAATTCAAGCAGGGAACCTAGCACGCTTTTGGGAGGACAACTGGGAATAAGAACCCAACCTATATAAGGATGAATTAGCATCTCTCAAAAATGACACAGATAACAAAGGTCTGATTATGGTTAAAGACTTTTGGGACTAGGAAAGGAATAATGGAAAATGGAGGAATTGGAAGGATCTAGGCTACAGTGATGAATGTCCCCTGAAGGCCCAGGTAAAATATCTCACCCAGGATCTAGAGCATAGAAGGATTCTAGTATCCTCCTTACCTAACCAATTAAGATGGGGTAAGAACACCGAAGGTAACTTTAACCTCAAATAACCTAAATAAGAATTAACAGGATTTAACTATTTGTATCCTGATCAAGTCCAGAAGAAGCTATGGCAGAGCCCCTACTGGATGAAAATAAAGTTATTCATCTGGCTATTGCATCAAAGGAAAATCTTAACTTCGGAGAATCTCCTATAAAAAGGCTTTATTGGCCCTTCCAAATGTTACCTTTTTGGCTCTCATGAGGAGATGATGGATCACCTTCTCAACCTCTGTCCTTCACATCCAACATGTGGGACTGGGTAGCCTCAATCTTTAGACATTTAGATAGGGATAGTCTTAGCATATCCAATTCTTTGAAGAACTAGAGGAACAACTTCTTAGTGAATGAAATTATTAATAAAGCCTAGATTTTGGTTCCAGGCTTTGTTATCTGGAATGTTTGGAAAGAGTGCAATAGTTGGATCTTCAAAAACAAAGCAAGCAAGCCACAACACATAATAGACCAAACTTTAAGGTAGCTCAAAGACACAATAAGAAGCCTATTGAGGACACTTCCTAAGGATCCTCCTCTACCCCAAGAGGTGAGTATTATACTTCATTTGGGTCTCTAGTCCATAAGCCCACAAGGCATAATCTAGGGAGTATGTCAAATAAATGTAGATAGTGACATTTGGCAGCCTCCTCCTTATGGTTTCCTAAAGGTTAATATAGACGGAGCATCTAAGGGCAATCCAGGATTAGCTAGCTTTGGGGGTGCTATAAGAGATGAACAGGGTCAAATAAAGAAGATCTTCCATGGTCACTTGGGTAAGGCCACTAATAACATGGTGGAGCTCATGGCACTAGAGCAATGCTTGGAAATCATGTTGGATTTAAATTCGCATAATGTTATCAATGAAGTAGACTCAGAATTGATCATTAGGGTAGCCAAGAAAATTTGTAATGGCACTTCTCCAGATAAAGTATCGAAGCATTGGAGGCTTTTGTAGGTCTTTCACTGTATCCACTCCCACTTGCAAACCTTAAAAACTATTAGCTTTGTCCATATAAAAAAAAAAGCTCACATGTTAGTGGAACATTTGACGAATGAAGGAGTCACCAATATGGATAGGGATTCTCAGTATGCTTGGGATTTGTTACCACCAGGAAAACTATTGGAGGATTGTCTCTATTAGGCAGAAAAATATATGGACCTATTGTTTCGCAAGAAGGATCGAAGCGGTTCAGGAGACAGGCGGGACGACATGGAACACTAATCTGTCATCCCTTTTTGGGTATTGGTTGCAATCCAAAGCTCAGTATTCTATAGGATGTGTGACGAGAGGATCGAATCTGGAAGTACCAATGGTTTGGTCGTCCATTGACCAATACTTTATGTGGAAATTTTGATGGTGTTTGGGGTTTGGCCGAGAATTTTGGAGGAGGGCACAAGAACCATTTGATGTTCTTGATTAAAGGCTATCACTGGGTGAAAGAGTGTGCAAGCTATTTTGTGAGGTGTTCGTTTCTAAAACCACAAGTGTTTTATCGGGCGGGGTCCAACTGGTATTTGGTTTTTCTGAGGAAGACCCCAATTCCACTCTTCGTGCAACACATAGCAGCGAGAGGTGAGAGAATACCACTTTCATCATGTGGTTATCCCTCGCGCTACTTATCCACTCAATATCTACGTCGACTGTTGGATCCTCACCAGGTGATCAACAGTGTAGGTTTGGTCGTGCATGTTGCTTGGTGTTTTGGACCCGAAAGAGTTTAGAGAGCTAGCCTAAAGTTTTCATCGAGACTATTAGATAGGTTGTTATGTGGGTTTATAGTGGGCTCGTATTCAGAGCGTATACATTGATCCTCGCAGGTCGGATCGTATGGTTTGTGGCTTTACAAGCTTACTGTTGTTTCTAGGTTGTCTTTGGTGGCAGTCTTGTGGACCCTCAGTGGGTCGCTTGTGGCTTTTTTGTGGGCCCTGGTTCTGTGGACCCATATTCCAAGGTGTTCAGGGTTTCTTTTGGTGCTCAATAGTACGACCAAAGGGTCTATTACTTGCTTTTGTCCTGAGTGTCTGGAGGTTACTCACCGATTTTCTTGTTCGGCATTCTCATGTTTTTGGGTGTGTGGTTTGGAACTTTTCTTGCCTAACTGTCTGCCGAACTCTCACAGAGTTGGTGTGGCTTCTTGTAAATTATCTATTACTGGCTAGATTAATAGAAGGTCATACTCTTACTTGAACCAAAAAAAAAAAAACTATTATAAAGTTATGATATCACACACACACACACACACACACAAATATTATTTATAAATATAACATAGTTTTTATAACTATTTAACGTAACATAAAATATTATTATATATATAGAGTTTGTAACATAATTATATGATTAGATATATAATTTAACTATTATAACTATATATATATATATATATATATATATATATATATAAGTTCATGTTTCAACAATGCAACATTAATAGATACATTAAATCCATTATGAAAATTGCATTTGGTCTAGTGAATAAAATCATTTAGTCTTTTCTAATGTGTACCATATTCTTTCATTATGTAGTGTGTTGTACAAGAAACATTGTCTTCATGTGCTTCACCTAGTACATGTGATCTGTCAAAGTCAAACTTTAAAAAATTAAAGTCTATTGGAGTATTTGGTTGGCCAGAAATTTTATTAGTTTTATAAATAGGTTTATTTCAATTTTTTACATATATATTTACATATTTGTGCGCTATGAATAAAATGCATTACTTAGAAATGGGAAACAATGTGAAGGTAGATTTGATCACTTCTTTCGATTATGTTGACATGGAAATCAATACATTGGTTGATAAATTATCAAAAAATGGACTCTAAAGTTTAGGACTTCAGGCTAGATTATTTTGCTTGAGTTTAGAAATGGATTTTTTGTCAACATTCCAAGGCAACATTTTTTTCTTCTATTAGTTTATATGTATTATATGTAATATTTTAGTCAACAATTTTTTTCTTGGAGTAGTTTATATGTATTATATGTAATATGTTGAGGCATCCCATATACGTTCCCCAACTGCAGGCCATCACAGTGCGAGGGGTTCTATTATACGTGGTCAGGCTCGTGATAGATCACGTAGACCAGCCAGAGTGAATGTTCCACTCATAGATCTTGCCTCAGACCCCAGTAATAGTGTAAGAGGCAAAGATTTTGTCTCTATTAATGATCATGATACCTCTAGTAGACCTTCTTCAACTATTTTAGGTACACCTCCTGCATTTTTAAATCCTCTTTAAACTTTATGCGTTTACATCTTGAAATTGTCTTCAATGATGTGTTTGAATTAAATTTATATGTTATTGTGCTTCTAGTTTGTTAATTATATATGCTAAATTAGGTTTATGATTTGCAACCCCTCAACAAGCCAAAGTTGAGGATCAGAGTGCAACATCAATCCCATCGTGGGACGTTGCTACAACTCATATCACTTCGGAGGATGTTACGACATGTCATACGTGGATCACACAAGGGATATGTAAAAACCCTACAATTAATTGACTTGCCATAGTTTGTATTTGATGCTAGATAACATCAATAGGTTGATCATGACATACTAGAGGTCGGGTCCATATAGCCACCTCCTACAATCCATACAAAGGATTAGGAGGCATATGGTTAGAGTCCCATATACCTGGGAGGTGGTGAAAGAGGCCACCAAGAACATTAATGTTCATGGAGTGTTTTTCAATGTCCCTTTGGATTGCCCTACTAGACATAAAGGTCCAATTCCACTGGAATATTTTAGGAATGTTGATGCAACCCCTTTTTTGTATGATAGAATCATTGGAGCTTGGGGCCAATTCCCCTACCATGACCAGGTTGCTATTTATTTTTCTAAGAATTTATGTGCAGAGTTCATGTTACATATGAGGACAAATTACATTGATATCAGATCTCATTATTATGAACCTAGTTTGGGACGTACCTGTGAGTGCGAGGGGGATCGTACGAACCCTGGGCATGTACCACCACCTCTGAGATTCTTGCCACTACTGCCTCAAAGCTTGGTATTACAAATAGAGCTAGAGGAGTTTTCGCAGCTCAGTGGTGAGATGAGGGAGACTATTACAGACGACATGTAGATGTCATTGGCCAGTGCATGTGTCACATTTGATGGAGAGATTAGGCTACCACCACCATTACCTCGTGAGCCTCCAATGCCCTTATATGATGATGAATTTATCGTAATTTTACCTATTGACCATGTTTTGACATATACATGTATGTATTGTGATGTCATCCGTGAGACTTGGAGGGTGAACGACCTATGTGACACAAACCAGATACATATATATACGAAAATTTTGAATCTTATTGTCAAATTATGCATAATTATTTATATTAATTTGTAGTTCGTATTATATTTCATTTATATTAATAAGTTCATAATAACATCTACACATAACCCAACTACATGGATGAGATTATGAGGTCATCTGAGGGGGCAGTTGATCTTCTAGGCCATACTTGACCAGAGCATGTTTCAATGGATTCTCCTCCACCTCACATGTTCACTGATGTGGAGGAGAGTCATTATTTACAACCACATGGACCAAAAATTAAGGTGAACTTTTTTATTACTAAGATTTCAACATTTTCCTTTTTTAATTAATTTGTAGAATAATTATAATTTGTCCTTGTCACTGTGTACATAGACCGATATGCGGAGTGTCTATGAAGTCACTATTATGTTAACAAATGAGTGGCATATTGGGTTTAGAGGAATTGATGATGTGGCTCCATTGATGCAGGCCCCAATCATTAAGCTATAAGTAGGAGAGCACCAAAACCAAATTAATCAGATCCCCATCCTATCTTACTTGCATTTGGACTTGACTAAGGTTAGTAGATTCATGTATATGTAGTTAAAAAATGTGGTTCAAAATAGTTTATTTCCATATTGTTATTTTTTACAAATAATGATCTAATTAATTTGAAATTGAATGTGTTATATTGCAGTGCCATCTTATGGACACTTGCTTTGCGCGTCAGAACTTACATAAGAGTTATGGTGGTATTTAGAGTGGATAGTTTGTATATTTTCAAGCATGTTTCATAGGGCACATTCACATGTGATATAGTCTTTCCATGTTTTCGTACATGGATAGTTCACGGATGTACATGGACATTATTTCAGTTTATGGATGCTTATCATTTCAGTTTATGCATGTTAATGTGATATTTGTAATTTGTATATTTTTCATATGGATAGTTTATTTATACATGTATTCACTATTTCATTTTATAGATTTGTATTAATCTTTTTTATGGATACTCATTAATTTCTGAAGTTTATGGATCTATTGATATTGTTTCGCTAACTTAAAAAAAAAGTCTTCACACTATAACTTTTATTAGTAAAATATAACATTTTTTCTTTCCAGTTTTATAGACTAAGAAAATAAGTACAACCTTAAGTTATGTTGCAAGTCACTTTGATACTTAAAATGAACTAAAATATATCATGTATCAATTTAATATTGAACATGGAAAGAATTACAACCATGTTTCATATTGGCTTGTAGAAAGTGCGTTTTCATGAAATCAACGTGTATGTTATTACAATAATTCATTTTAAAATAAATTATTTATATAAAGTCATCCATATTATATATATCACTACATATAAATATGTGTATACAAGGTTCAATTAAAAAACATAAATATGCTTGAAATAAGTTTTATTCAATTTTTAAATCTCAAACATGAATCAAATAAGTTATATTAAATTTTAAAAGATGTTGATATGTAAAAGTTACAAATACAACTTTTATTCGATTTTATTTTGTTTGAGTTTATAAACAACATCTTAGTTCTTACACTAAAATCTTAGGCTCATGAATAATTTTTTTGTGCTTACACTAAAATCAATGCACAATGTTAAACTAATGACATTGAAATTATTGTACACCATATATCTACTTACATCAAATTAAAAATCAACATCTTCACTGAAATCAATGCATCTAATGCAAGCAACCAAATAGGATGAGAAACCAACATTTACACTAAAATCAATGCATCTAATACAAACAATAATATAAGATTACAAATCAACATCTACATTGAAACCTATGTATCTAATGTTGCAAGCAATCAAGTAGGATTAGAAATCAACATCTACACTAAAATCAATGCATCTAGTGCTAGCAATAAAATAGGATTAGGAATCAACATCTACACTGAAATCAATGAATCTAATGCAAGCTCAATAAAAAAAGATTAAAAATTAACGTCTTTAATGAAATTAATGCATCTAATGCAAGCGGAAAAATAGAATTAGAAATCAACATATACAAAAAAATCAATGCATATAATGCAAGAAATCAAATAGGATTAGAAATCAACAATTGTACACTGAAATCAATGCATCTAGTGCAAGCAATTTTCTTCCCTTTCTCTACCCCATCCATCTATATCGATATCTCCCTCCACCTCTCCTTCTTTGTCTCTCTATCTCATTCCCCTAGACACACATGCTCTCTCTCTTCATATCTATCCATTTCTCCCTCCCTCCATCTATCTCTCTCTTCTTCCCCCTCTGCCTCTTCCATCTGTATCTCTATCTCGCCCCAACTTTCCTTCTTCTTTTGTTTATATCACCTCACAAACATACACTTTTTTTCTCCATATCTATCTATGTCTCCCTCCCTCTCCTTCTCCCTCTCCCCCCCTCTCTCTCTCTCTATGCCCCTTCTCTCCCTCTTTCTTCCCTTCTATACCTTTGTCTCCCCTTCTATCTCTCTTCTCTCTTATGTCTCCCTCTCTCTCCATCACCCTTGTCACTACCTATCTCTATCTTTCCACCTTTCTCTCTCCCCCTCCAACTCCATCTCTCTCTCTCTTTCTCTCTCTCTTCATCCTATAATTTTTTTGACTATCTCCCTTCCTCTCTCATTCTCTCTCCCCCTTATCTCCCACAGTATCTCCTCTATATTTCAAAAAAAAAAAAATACTTT